>JAHZMV010000166.1:0-10098 GCA_027743765.1 Coecobrya sp. COE2
AATGGAAATGAAAGTGAAGGTGGTGGTAATGGTGATACAAATGTTGGTAGTGGTACTGCAAGCAATAATGGAGGGAATGGTGCCGATTCCGAAGATTCAGTAGACGGATATGCTCTACCTATTTATCATAATTTGCTATATAAATTTTTGGATACGGATTCTCCCATTCTTGGTAAGTGAGCTGTTCAAACAATCATTATGTAAGTGTTACTGGTGAGTGAGTTATAAATGAATTGTTTTTTATTTTATTTTGACAGATGAAAATTCTCCTCGGAGTAAGACTACATTTTCCTCCCTAGTAAACCTTTTCGGAGCGTTGATTAGACACGATATCTTTTCGCACGATGCTTACTTGTGTGCACTTGTAGCACGTGGAGATCTGTCCACTGTTCCACAATCTCTTAGTAGTGCCAGTAGCATGCCACCAACTTCTGTACAACCTATTAATAGTGTCGCAACACCAGGTCCGGCGTCCCAGGCTGGCCCAAATACACCAGCTTCAGTTTCATCCATAACACCTGGAACAACTCCGCATCATGATTTAATTGACGATAGGGGTCCCCTATTTCCCCCACTGCCAAGAATACCAGAACCTCACAATAGACAAACTGATTATGATGATCGCAACATTGACGATGACTTGGACTTGATTTTGCAGCGAATCACACAGGATCAGCAAAACAACATGGACCAAGTGAGTAAAATGAAATGCAAGTGAAAGTGAACTAGGTATCCTAATTGGTGCTAACAAAATACTAAATGTAAAATCTGTTTTAATTAAAGGTTGACTCCCCAAAGGATGATACTGTAGTAAGTGTACCAGGTTTTGGATCCGTAACCCCAACCGCACCACCAACCAGCGTCACCACTCCCATAATAACGGATCCCACCATTAAGAGCGGAAGTGGGACCATGGGCGGCGGTAGTAGTACCAGTGGATCTTCGTCGACACAGAACGTAGAAGTATCTAAACAGTCTCGCCATCGCCTCTACGTAACTCATTTCCCATTGCCGCAGGATGAAAATTACCAACACGAAATAAACCAAAGACATATTCTTCTGTACGGTTGTGGACGCGCGCGCGACGAAGCCAGACACATGGTCAAGAAAGTGTCCAAAGAGCTTGGAAAAATGTTCAGTAAAAAGTTTTGCTTCGATGTGTCAGACGGGAGCAGAGTGAAGAAGCAGTCAAAAAACGAAATTAATTTTGAACAATTGCAAACACGTTTCGCTGGACTGCCCTACTTTGATCAACATGCGGTGACTTCAGCGGCAGGACAAACTGCTTTGGAAATGCTAGCTGCCTTTGGAGCCGGTAATACCTCAATCTCAAATATCGTTTTTTATTGTAGTCAGTACTAATATTGGTATTGTAAGAGTATGCCTATTCTGACCTGTTTCACTTTCCACATACAGGGAGAGGAAATTACCTTCCAACCGTTGAGCACGTAGCATACTTGACTGAGTTAATGGAAGCATCACAGCATATAACAGGATTAATTGAGTTAAGTATAAATATGCTACGTGAGTTACCCGAAATTGAATCCCAGTTAAGTTCAAGAGTCAGTCCCATAGCTGCCACGTACACAACCTCTCTGCAATTACAACTTGTTGCCGTACTAAGACGTTACCACTGTTCCCTCCTTCGTAAGTAGAGTTGACCAGTATTGTATATTTTTCCTTGAGAAATATAAGACAATAATTTTGACAATGTTAACTTTTGCAGTCGACATTGAATCGACAAATCTAGCGTGGGATAACCTTACAAGACTGATGCGTAGACTAACTTCTAATGTTGAGTGCACTTCTGCCGAAAGATGCACTTTAGCCTATTTAACGGAATTGCAAGCATGTTGTGGAGTACTGAGGTCCAAAAACATAACAGAATATTTGACGCCAACTGCTGCCAAATTAAGACAATCGCTGTGTAGTCCCGTTCAGCCGGCAGAGTCTTCGCATGAATGGAACAACGCGTTTATGACACAATGTCTTGATAATCCAAGACGGAAGGTATTAAATATCTTAACGAACGATTAAAACATTTGATGCTTAAAGAAAGTCATTTAATGTTGGTATAATTTTATATCTTCTCCAGGTTGACAATTCCATTTTAAGACAACTTTTAGAAAACGCAGGCTGCAGATATAGTTTTGTTTGCAACGCGATTCTTAGTATATGTAATGAAGCAGACGCTGAGCGCCTAAATGACTTGGCTTCTCTTTGCGCTGACATGACAGCTGCATGTCCTCCTCTGGCGTCAGAATGGCTGGGTGTGCTTCAGACGCTATGCAGTCCTTCAAGACATGTTGTCTCATATGCTGACATTCTGTCCGAGTTGGATATTAAACATTTGAGTATTCATTCAAGTTTAGCAACCCTAACCGCACTTTTAGTGGCACGGCAATGTTTTTCACTCCAAGACTTCGTTATGCAGGCAGTTCCATCACTGCTCAAGGCGTGGAATGAAGGTAAAGTATATTTGTACATTTCACACATTAAATTCATTTCACGTAAATATAAATAATATGGATGAAATGACAATACGTTTTATTATATTAATGTTAATAGGAAGAGGACCAAATGACCCGGATACGGAGGCTGGTGCTCGGTTGACCTGTCATTTGTTATTAAGCTTATTCAAAATTCAGGATTGCGTAACATCAGCAGGCAATCCTAGCGTCCTTCGTCTGAGCTGTGATAGACGCCTACTGTCAGCTACCCACAGCAGCGTTACATTAGGTGCAGTGCTTGCTGCATTGAAGGCAATGCTGCTGTTAGCAGATGCTGCAGGAACCGGAGAACGTCGGCGAGATCAAAGAACTCTACCCGGAATTGCTGGAGAATTAAGCATCAGCCATATTCTGGGAACATCGGATGTTCCTTCTGAACGGAATAACCCATCAGATACAATTAGGTAATGAATGAATATGTCCATAATATAGTAAAGTTAAAAATTAATTTAGAATCTAAAAAATATATTTCAATGCAAATATAAATTTTATGTGTACAGGGGAGAACCTAGAACACTGGCAAGCT
The DNA here is from genome assembly GCA_027743765.1 of Coecobrya sp. COE2. Taxonomy (NCBI): domain Eukaryota; kingdom Metazoa; phylum Arthropoda; class Collembola; order Entomobryomorpha; family Entomobryidae; genus Coecobrya; species Coecobrya sp. COE2. The sequence continues at coordinate 3,037 of JAHZMV010000166.1, forward strand.
TCGCATTTAGTGCTTTACATCAAATGTGTGGTGAACTTTGGGTTCGTCAGCGTTGCCTTCAAAATCCTGATGATTTATGTAATCAAGAAATGCTACTTGACCCGATCGTCTCACCAAAGCAAGCACAGCGATTGCTTTACATGATCTGCTATCCGGAACTACCTGTACCTGAAGAAAATTTAGATGCGCGTACGCATATTCCTAGAATATTGGAAGGATTAAATCAATGGAATATACGAGAGGCGTGGCTTGCACTTACTTTGCAAAATAAACAGTTAAATTCCAGTCCAGTAGAATACCAGACATGGTTGGATATTGTTGCACGTGCCGCATTAGATGTGTTTCATTTAGGATCGGAAGATGGTCAAGAATTCGTCATTCCAAGTTCTGCTGCGCCTTCTCCAGCTCCGGGCAAAAGTCCACGCTCAGGCAAGAAGACACAACAGCAAAATCAAGTTGTAGAGCAAATAGCGAAAACTCCGCCAAGTAGTTTCAACGCTGGTTCAGCGAGCAACCAGTCTAGTGCAGCTGGTTTAAATGTTACAGTTAACGGTATTGATGCGAATAAAGACAGTGCGAATGCGGATGGAGATGGCACAAGCAATAATCTTTTAGGGGATTATGGAAATTATGGGTGGATCGCCAATGCTCAATGGTTGATTGCTCCACTTGTTGCAAAGCTTAGCAGCTTTGTACAAGGACGCGTTCTTCGTCATGCGGGTAAATTTGCAAAATTATTCCACGCTTTTCTACCACGCTACAAGAACCATTTAGGATTTACTTCTTCGTTATTTAACTACTTTAACAATTATTCCAATAGGTAATGTGTTGGAAAATACCCTCTGGCCTAAAAACTACGGAAAATCTAAGAATTCGGCCAATTCCAATGCAAATACGGCCGGCGTGGGTTCCAGTAGTCTTCATGCTCATTTACCGTTCTTGGCATTGGTTCTTACTTGTCTTCGTGGCCAGGATGAGCAACGAGAAGGGCTTTTAGCATCCCTATTGAACCAATTTACTCAGCTCTTGAGCTATGCCAAAGACCGGGTATGTGCAATTTGCAAAACGAATTTGAGCAAAAAGGAAGATTTATGATTGTTTGCCTTGTTCGATTCCTAATGTGATGACTTATTTTTGACAGGATTTTGATCTCAGATCGGATGTCCTCAGAGATGCCATTAGACTTCGCCTTAGTTTAGTTGGTGGAATGTTTGATGCTGTTCAAAGAAGTAGTACGGCGACTGCTGAATGGGCAGTGGTGTTAACACAATTAGTCACACATGGAGTAGTAGATATAAATAATAACAGGTAGGGAAATGAGAATAAAATGGATTTTTTTGTATTCTTTAGTCGGTTCCATAAACAAACTCATTTTTGATAATTTGTTTTTGGTTTTAGTGATTTGTTTCCCACCATTGTGGATATGGTCACAGCACTTGTTCATTCCACCCAAATAGCTGAACCTGGAGATAGAGTAGAAGAAATGAAAAAACAGAATATGAATTTAGTGAAAAAGCTGAAAAAGGTATGTATTGTTACTGGTCCTTACTGCGTACCTGATGATCAATTCAAAAGTGGGTTTCTAATTGGTTTTATTTGTTTCGAATCTGTAGGAACTAGCTGATCGTGACTCTCTTTCAATAAAGCCACTTCGGCAACTACTTCCATTCTCTAAGGTACAAACGGATGTTCTTGTTACACAAGCAACGTCCATGATTATTGATTCCAAAGGAAATCGTGTTCCAAGTTTCGAGTTTGTCGACAAAAAACCGGTAAGCAATTCAAATAGTCTTCAATGGATTGATATTCGAGAGAGTTCAACTTACAAATATGGCTAAATAAATATTTGTCATTTTCAGGGACTTCAAGTTTGGCTTCCTGCTGAGGAGATTGATGTGAAACCTGAAATAAAGGAGGAAATCATAAAGCCAGATACTCCTTGTTCAGATCAAAGCCCAAGAACAATTGGACCACCGATATTAGGCCGAAACAATAAGGCAACAAGGGCTCCTCGTAAGCGGAAATCGACAAAGCAGCAACAACAAGCAACCCAAGCGCAACAAGCGTCAGCTACGCAAAATGCGGTTGCTGCTGCAGCGGCAGCAGTTATAGCTCAACATCAACAACAACACCAACAGCAGCAACAAGCTCAACAACAGGCCCAACAACAACAGCAGCAACAACAACAACAGGCTCAACAACAAGCCCAACAGCAATCTCAGCAACAACAGCAGCCACCACCTCAACCTCCACCTCCTACAATTAGTCCTGCCCAGCCACCTCCACCCTTACCCACCGTCTCAAATGCAGTATGTTTAATTGATGTTAAAAGTTAGCTTGATATGTGTTTCAATGATCATGTAACGATGTGTAATTCTGGTGATATTTTATTCATAGCCAACTCCTTTTACGGGTCCTCCAATGGGCAATCAACTACCACCACCAGGACCAAGTCAACCACCACCGCCGCCAAATTATACTCCTGCACCTCCAACACAATGGGGCTACAATGGTCAGCAACCACAACCTACTCAACAGCCATTCTTTCCTAACCAACCGCAAGTTTCAGGAGGTAACTTTTATTTTTCAATGTCTACAATAATCAAAAATGGTAAAACAATGATTGATTTCGAACGTTTTAATTATATTCTAGGTACCGGTCGCCCTCAAATTAACCAACATGTAAAACAATCGATTCAACACATTGTGCGTGCTCGTCACACACCAAGTACGCCAACAGCTCCTGGACCCACCAATCAATTTCAACAGTTCTCTCAGGGACCACCGACAGGTCCCGGTGTGCCTCCAGGACCTGGTCCACGTCATCAAAATATTCTGCGACAGCAACTACGAGGGCAGACTCCAACGTCCGGTCCACTACAAAATCAAGGATTTCAAGGCCAGCCTATTATGCAACAAAATCAAGGTGTGATGTTCCAACAGCAGCAAGTTCCAGGACAAGGTAAAAAAAATGCAGCAAAGGCAAAATAATTAGTTCAGAATACGTGCGTTAGAGCCTGAAGTACATGAGAACTATCTAAATATCTATTGTGTTTTTAGGAATGAACCAAAATTACGGCTACAATCAGTCTTCCATGGGCTCACAGGGTCAGCCTGTTCCAGGGGCAGGACCTCAAGGCAATACCGGTCCCGGCCCAGGAATGATGCCTCCACAACAGCAACAAATGAATACAATGATGAGCCAACGTGGCCCCGTCCCGGTACAAGAAATGAGTGGTTTCATGACTGGCGGCCCCCAAGGAGCTGGACAAATTCGAGGTATGGGCCAACGTCCTCCTGGATTTATGCAAGGAAATCCTCAGAACGTACCTGGAAATCCAATGAATCCTATGCAAGCTGGTTATCGGCGACCACAAATGGGTCAGATGGTGCAGCCCGGCCAACTCGGAGGGCCCGGTCAAATGGGACCTGGTCCACAACCTTCTGGTCAAATGGGACAACCTGTTCATGGGCAAATGGTACAAGGTATGCAGAATCCTGGACAAATGGTTCAGGGTGGCATGGGAGGTCCAGGAATGAATCCAAATATGGTACAACAGGGCCAAATGGGACAGCCAGGGATGCAAAATCCTGGAATGGTGTCTGACCAGCGTATGCGACAATTCGCGGCTATGCAGCAACAACAAAATCATCCTCAACAACAACAACAAATGGGAATGGGACCTAGAATGCACTTTCAAAATCAGCAAGGAAGTTTTCAATAACGGTAATCTCTGATTAGGATCCTTTTTGTAATAACTAAAAATAATAAATTGCAAAGGTATTACTGCGACAGAGTTTATAGAAAGAAGGTGATGGTTAAGTAAAATAATGTTCGAGCATGTTAAACTGGATGTGAGTACTTTTATTTTATTATCAAATTGTTATTATACCTAGTATTATGCGCACACAATAGTTGTCTGCCTCGAATTTCTGATTTTCAGTAACGGTTTAATAAATTATTGTTATCTATATTTCATATAACCAAAAAACAAATTTGCTAAAGAAAACGATTTATATAACATCAACGTGTTAGTTTCTGTTCTTGATTTATTTCCTTACTTTCACCAAATATAAAAAAATGCATACTTACATCAGATTGAAAGGACTGAAACACATTAACACTTTAATAAAATAAATTCTATTCTAATTCTATTCTACATCATCATTAAATCCAGCATTAATGCACATTAAAACAGTTAGAATATTTATTAAAATTGTGGCATCATGAACTTTCTTCGTAACCATTTAGGTACCAAATCCGTAAAACTTCTTGCTACAAGAGAGTAAATGTCAAAAGGACATCTGGCATACATATCGTCGCAACTCTCCCCATTCAGGCCCATTATGATTGCCTCACGGTGACGTTCGGTTACATTGGTTAGCGTTTTACTGAAATTTTTAAGAGTCGTACATTCATTTATTATTTTATATATTCTATCAAAAGCAATAATTACTTTAAAAAAGAAATGTCACCTGAACACTCGGAAAAGTGGAACTGAAACTTCCGGTAATGAAACTAGACTGGAATGAGCATAGCACAAAATCATCTCCTGACAACTGCTCTCTGTGCTAATTTTGTCTGGGGTGAACTGAAACATGGCTGAACTAAAATCCGGATATTCCCACTGGTACTGAATTAACTTCCGAATCACAGGAGTTGCTATACTTCTTGGAGATGCTGATGCGGTGTCGTTTCTAAAATTATTCCATTGTTCTGCTGCATTAACTAACGCACCAACAAAACTGTCATCGCCTATTCCAAGCACGTACTTTTGAGACGGTCTAAAAGATAAAAAAAAAATCAAAAAAATCAGGTTCATAAATCTAGAGTCTTAGACTGACTATTTGATTTGGTGGAAATTTATTTATTGGAGACATACACTCCAAACATGTAACCAAATGGACTTGTGATGACCCCGAAAAACAAAATGTATAACAGCGATAGCCCAAGAACTGTTGATACAAACGGACTAAGGGATACAGGTCGATTCCAGATATTTGCAATATCATACGGAATAGCAACTTGCATACCCATCATCATAGGTTGAACGAATTGACCTTTTGGCTCCACGTAGACTTGTACACATACCACAAATAGTATTATAATCATAAATCCGAATTTGGTCATGGCTAGCATTTTAATTACGTCCACCGTGAAACACGGGAGTTTTAACTAAAGAATCGATAACGAAATTCAAGGCACTGCAAAATGTGTTGAAATGCGCAAGGTAAAATAAACTAAAAGTGGAAAAGCTCAAATGTTAACTGAAAAGGAAATACATTTGCGAGCAAAATCATAAATATCCAAATCGAAGCAAATTGGTTTACTCACAATAAAAAAGCGTTGTAATCTTATGGGTCCTGTTATTCTTGTAAGATTGAAAATAATCTTGTAAGGAGTATTTTTCCGGACCTTGTCGAGTATTTTCCAAGTTTTAACTGCATATTATGCTCTCAGATGAAACAGTTAGTGCATATGTTTTAAGGCCAATTAATTTCAGCTTGAACATGGCATGTTTGAATAAGAACCTCAGCTACTCCAGGGTGCTCATTATGTGCCTTAATGACGTTATTCTTCTTGCAAGCATGAATAAGGATGGATAATGGAGGTACTTAATTACTTATTATAATGCATTTTGTATACATGCATTGTACAGTTTGTTTGTTCCTCAAACGGTAAGAATTACTTTATTAATTGGCTCTTGTTGGGTTCACATTTTGAGGAAGGAACTCTTAATCCCTTTCAGTTTAGTTTTGTCTTACATTTAATTTTTAATTTTCTGGACAACTTTGGTTCTACGTCAGTTTTCACTCAGAACTTCATTCAAGATCCATAATCCTTACAGACAAGTTTATCGTTCCGAGATAGTTTTTCCGTTATAATTTGATTAACTCTTTGAAAGTAACAATTATTCTTTGGAAACTTTAAAACATAATTCTGGATTTGGAAAGCATGATGACAAACTTTCAGTGTACTTTGTGTTTGGGGCGACTTGAGAAAGTCGTATTGCTAGTCTTTCTCATTACCTTATGTGCAAACCCTACAGTGCAACAGACTAGATAGTGAACCAGTAAATGTCGGTCTAATTGCTGCTTTACCATGGGATATTTCGAATACCCTTCGAGCACCTATTGGTGGACCCGTATCTTTAGGGTTATCAGTGGTGATGGCATTAATTTTACTTTTCGGTTTTCTTCTTGCACCCGTAAACTACATTTTAGGATACCCTTCAAGAATATATCATCCTGCTCGGCGCCCCGGTTTCATCAGTGACATAATCTACAGTGAAAATCCAAAAAATCCTCTGGCAGAACTATCTGCAGTTGTTACTTCAATCACAAATCGTACGGCTGATGATCTGTACAGGGACGATTATGACGCATCAGAATCTCGAAAACTTTCTCCTGAAAGTACACGTCGTTCCTTTTCGGGTAATCCGGGGAAATATGAGACCAACGCATTTCCTGACTTCATGTCAAGTGCATTCTTTCTCATTCCAGAAGAAAATATTGAATGTCGAAAATTGATTGTGTGTCATGCTCATGGATTTTTAACGATTTTTCCTACGAGGTTTACCAAGTTTATTCGATTTTTTAGGTGAGGATAATGGACTTTAAGTAATTAATTTACAAACATTTATTTTTCAAGTAAATAATATACCTTTGCATATTTTTTATTAACAGCAAACGACTGGGGTCCATACCTCAAGAATACCAATCTGCAGTCGTCCTAGGTTTAAACAACCAAGCAGAATGTCAAAATGTTTTTAAATGCTCCAAAAATATTTCTGCTTTAGTGAAAGATGTCATTTACAATCTCCTGTCCTCTGAGTTCAGAGAATTATGGAAATTACAGAAGCTCTTTTAATTCTTGCTGTTGACTTTCATTTCTTCGGAATCGAAATAAAGATTGTTATTTATTGTAATAATGCTCATTGATTTGCAAAATTGGTTTTAATTTCAGGCATCATTTACTACATTTCACTAAACTACACAGAGTCTGAACAACCAATGACCTACTGACACAATGTTTGATCTTGACAAGCATTTGTAGACGAA
>JAHZMV010000168.1:0-16329 GCA_027743765.1 Coecobrya sp. COE2
GGAAACTCGCATCTCACCAAAGGTCGTGCTTATCAACTTAACAGTACTTAATTCCAATAACGTAGAGTGTACATAGGAATGCTCATATCAATAATAATCTTTGCATGCATGCAATATTGTACACGTAGATCGCATATCGTAAATATAAACGGACATAATTTGAGTGTGTAGTAGAGCCATAGGCACGTATGCAATATTCTTCAGACTTGCCCTTAATTAAACTCTTCATCAGATGTTTGCTACCTATGACTTGCATGTGTGGGACATCATTTGCATCAATGAAACCTACTACCACTACTAATATCGAAACTTTATGACTGTCTCGTTCAAAAGAAACTGAAACAAACTTCCTTGTGCAAACATTTCACATTTGTCGACTTTACCCTACCAATCATCATAATCATCATACGGACTGCTAGAGTTTACAACATTTGAACCACAAATGCGTAAATTAGCAAGATAATTTTCATTTGTATTAAACTTTCGCTCGATTCTTAAGCGCAAACAAATGTTTAAACATGCACACAGACACACGCGACACAACACACGATCCCTACTCTCTGAACATTTTGTTCAATGGCTCATAGATCACAGATAAGAAATTAATGCAAAGCTATGGCTGTTTAGTTTTTAGTTAATGATCAAACAAGACTATGCCGCTTTTACAGACACTAGGCAAATGGACACTAATGTGAATAATGAGCTCTGGCCACAACTGCCATATTGCCATTCACAAGTGAAGCCATTGTGTGCGTATTTATATGCACGTCAAAAAGTCACACCTGTTGAAAATTCAATCATGTTTGTTATACCATAAATTGATTTCTAACAATCGATCTGCATATTAATTTTGTTAGTTGATGTCTTTCTAAAAATAGCTATTTTGACGCTTACACAGTAAAGCGTCAAGGTATCTTGAATAAGTAGAGCAATATTATTGTCGTCCATATCACAAGAGCATTCTTATAGTTTCTGGCGTTTGTGAGATTTGAGATTATTAACCTAGATTGAATTCGCGTGGGAGACATCCCAATCCAAATGAAAAATGACTACATTATTTGGAATGATTGTTTCTCCATCCATGTTGAAAATTCAATCATGTTTGTTATACCATAAATTGATTTCTAACAATCGATCTGCATATTAATTTTGTTAGTTGATGTCTTTCTAAAAATAGCTATTTTGACGCTTACAAAGCGCTTGACGCGCTATTTGACGCTTTTGAGTAAAGCGTCAAGGTATCTTGAATAAGTAGAGCAATATTAAATTGTCGTCCATATCACAAGAGCATTCTTATAGTTTCTGGCGTTTATGAGATTTGAGATTATTAACCTAGATTGAATTCGCGTGGGAGACATCCCAATCCAAATGAAAAATGACTACATTATTTGGAATGTTGTTTCTCCATCCACCGTTAGCACCAGGTGGCAGAATATTGTCGATACAAATTACCAATTGTCATTGAATGAACAGATGTTGCAACAATGGCAGGTCTTACACGATCTTATGTAATCAACTTATTCCTTTGTTTTACTCCATTTGTTGTTGCATTGTGTATGCATTAAATGAATTAGATGTTCAAATAACGATAATGAAAGTTGGGTGATGATGATAAGCAAAAGCATTCACATAGGTATACAATCTGGCCGTTTGCTCCCTGCCATTGCAGTTTAATCTGACATTCCTATCCTCTGATGGGAGGTGTCAACATGACACGGGCAGGTCCACTGCTTTCTTCATCATTTATTTGAAAATAATAATACTACTAATAACAATATACCATTGCCTATATGTGGCTTGATTGTTTGGGATAAAGGTTAGACGGACTTGTGATTCATATAAATACAGTGAGTTTCAATGCTGACTCCCTTATATTCTAATAATAATGCTGCAAAATTATCTTATTAAAATGCGTGTAGAACGATTTTTGAAATGGACAATGTGATGTGTTGTTCTCTTGACGTTTTATCATTATAACTTCGTCATCGTAAAGATGTCCATTGTGACTCCTACGAACGAAGGGATATTATTTTTATCATTATAAACATAATGTTCATTACAATTTGATGACATGGTAGGAGAAGTTTGCCACAATGAAACAGGCGGGCGGGTGTAGAATGCAGTGCACTATGCTGACTAGCAGCCAGTATTATTTATTCCTTTCAAGAAGAATGAATGAACGCTGTGATGATGATGATGATGACATATGAACATTAAGAATGAGTAAACTTATAGCCATCTTTTGCTGTGTGCAATGATGATGATGAGGTGAAGTTGTTATTTTTATTATTGCGATTATTAATGTAATTTGTCACAGCTGCTCTTGTTAGTTTATTTATTAATCACAGCTTTAAGGAGAATAGTCGGTGGAGTGAAGAGCGTGTAGCATGTGTCCATTAAAGGTTTGTCGACGCCAACTACGATTATGATGATGTGGTGTTGGCGGGGGTATTATGATTGTGGGAACTATTTCGTGCGTTACAGTTATGTAGAAGGTGACAAGTTTGTGTGGGGAAACTGTCTTCATTGTCAAGTCTTATTACTTGTGTTTGACTTGATGCTATATGGGATCTGCTGCTGTTCTTTACTTTTTAAACCCCGTCTTCTATTGTGCATAAATCCCCATTATATGAACAAATAAAAAAGCATGGGTATATATACATTTGTCTACAAATGTACTTAGGTGCATTATCAGTCTTGATTTAATTGATGGCCTCCGGCACAACATAATATATAGGTACCCACATATATATACGATACTTACCACACGCATGGGGCTTTCGAACAGTTCTCTGTAAAAATGTTTGAATGACAAGAACAATTGTGAGACTGCAACCGAAATCCGAGGGAGTAATATATGTACTTTAGCAATCTGGCAATGACAATGCAATGTGCACTACCATAAGAGTAACACAATGACGATATTAATAAACTATTTTTATGTATGTTTTTTTCTGTTTTGTTGCAGGTTGGGAGCTACATGAACTTCATTGTTATAAATATTTTAGCATAAGACATTCATGGGAAAGAGCTGCTCAACTATGTCAAAAGTAAGTATCTGTGAATTTTATTGATCATTTTTTTTCCTTGCAAAATTATTATAATTGAGCTGTACGGTTTCAATTTCAATTGTTCTATATTTACTTTTTCTGTAAAGCCGCATTCTTATTAATCTGTCCTGTCTGTATAACAGTTTATGCTTGATTGGCGTGTGGCTTGGATGTACCGTGTATTTATAAAACGAAATGCATATCTACATCGCTTTTACTTGCTTTGCGGCTTTTTCTTTCCACCGTAATACTAACGAAATTATTTATACTTTTCCCAGTTGCGCATACATTGTAAGCATGCGTTATGCATAAACGGTTTTATTGGTTGTTCATTGAACGTATGTATTATTAACCGTACTAGGTAGCACTTAACCTTAAATTTTCATTTTAAAGGGTACTATATGAAAATTTGCAAAATCTTTATTGTCGAATTGAGATTATCTTTAAAGTCATCGGTGACGCACTGTCATAAAGAAACAATTCGAACGTGGTGGTAAGCAGATGTGTATCAAACATTCAACATTTACATACTTGCATTTACCCGCTGACTTTTAATTTCAATCTTTTATCACTTTCAATAAATATTTTACGTGACTTTAATCCAGAAAACGGCTAAAAGTAAGAATGATAAGTGCCTATAAAAAGCTAAATGTGCGACAAACTCAAATCTAAACCACAATTACTAGTAATAAAAGCTGTTGGAATCTTGGAAGTATTGATATACTTAAAACAAATTTTGTCTTTGCTGTGCATCCAAAATATCTGCACAGTTTGTGGCACATATTTTCGCAAATTGCAACAAAGTGAAAGGATTTCTCGAGTTTTCAGATACATACTATAACGTCAATGAAAAGGTAATTTTTTGATGATGTGTGTGATGACGAAATAAATGCAAAATATAAGTATGTGGTATATACATAGCAAAGTTTATCATGAACGAAACGCTTTCAGCGGTGGTCTCTGAGGTTGAATACATGAGTGAATTATAATACATTATTATGTATCTTTGCAAAAACTTCATTAAATTTGTTTGTAAGTCAATATAAAATTGAAAATGTAGACTCAAGCAGGACGTAATAGTGACTGGATGACAAGAATCTCAAATCTGTAATTAAAAAGGCGAAATGTCAATGTATGTAAACTTTTATACGTGCTCTGCACTCAGTCATCTCTCGTCATCGCCTATCTCTATCAACCCTCTTTTGTCAAATTACTATTTACCACAACATGTATAGTATGTATTTATGCTCATCAAACCAACAAGATTATACTCGCCTTTTCCTTTTTAAGCAAGCGCAAGAAATTTGCCATAAAATGCACTCCCCGTCCTAATGTAATAATCATGATAATAACGGTGTTAAAACAACCTTATTTTTAACATTGCGCAATACTCTATTTATTTAATGCCCAACAACTTTGCCCAGGAACATCAAACTGCAACACGAAGACAGTCTAAAAGCGTAATTTTGAAGCGTCTTTTATTATTACCATATTATATTACTACTACGATGAACGCATGAGCACGGCAAGCAAAGCCGCACATTTCTCGAAATCCCCTGTTGAATATTTTAAAGTGTTGACCAAAAAAAGGAAAGTTTTTATTTTTAATTCGCGATGTAATAATGTGGAATGGTTTGGGGATCGTGATTGTTGCGTTATATTATATTCTTAGACGACTCAAACCATAACACCAGCAACAATGAGATGAGCACGTTGTTGCTATTATTATATTACGCTCTTTTGGTGGCTCCTCTTTCTGATTCTGACGCTTTTTTTCTCATTCTGTCAGAGCAAGACGTGTTGCACCGTCCTCATGTCTTGTTGTGAATGGGCAAGCATTATAACGTAATAATTGTAATTGTAAGTAACCATAAAATGACATATTTGTTTACAGGATGACGCTATGAGCCACGACGAGGATGATAATAATGAGGGTGCTTTATAAAAAGGAGGCAAACTTCAAGTGTCATTCATTATCTAGCTTGTACACATCTGATTATGATGATTATTATTAACGTTCGTTAAATTACCGTTTTCGCAATATTCACAACACAGCACATATATTGCGCCTAATGCAGTTTTGGTTTTGATGAACATTGTACACGTTCTAAAATCTCTCAAACTGTTCTATCTAACAAACGAATATTTTACTAGAAGTATTTTATGGAAGTGGATAGGTAGTAGTCGGAAGTTCAGTTACGTGTATCAACGGCACTTTCTATCTCCGTCCAATACATTGCATTATTGCATACATATCCTAGAAAAAAAAGACACATCTCAAAGAAATATTTCATACACAGCACCAGTGCATATTTAAAGCACTAAATTGATTAGCACCTACATTTTTGCACATACGTCACTCAATTATCAAGCATTTTTCTGCATTAAGGTTTGTTAACTGTAATTAATTGAAATTCGAGTAAATGCATTTGGCTTGGTATTTGTGTAAAGGGAGATTGTGAACATTTTCCTGGCTTTTTATAATAATTATCAGGACAATATTGGAAGACATTATGCCTCATTATATTTTGTATACATTATTAGGTAACGTACATCAGTCTTCACCCATAATATAAACATTTCTGTATTTAGAGCATTTTAACCAAACTAAATAAAAAAGTTTACGGTAAATCATTAAGATGAATGAAACGGTAGTGAGCAGAACACACTTTTCTAGTGTGAACAAAAAGGCATGACTCAGACAAGACTTGAATGAATTAATTTCAACTGCTGTAACAGTCATCAATTAAATATGCCATCTCTCCCCTTAAAACAGTTGCTGCGGGTAAAATAACGCGCCTTTATTTATTCAAGATGTATATCACAGTTTCCTTACTCTTTTCTTTACATCCCTTGCATCGCGTTTCAAAATATAAGCACCTCACGTATAGCGTACAAGCCCAAAAACTTGCAAAACATGAATGCATGTGACATAGGCATTGTCTTTAAATGTCATTGTCAGTCTCAGTGTGACTAGCATAAGACAAAAAACGGTGAATCATCGTATTTTAAACGCAAAACAAACAAATACTTAAATCATTACCATCTGTGGTTTGCCTAGTTTTCGTATTGGTACTTTAAAATTTAAAAGATTTATATTCTAAATCAAATGATTGCTTGTTTAGAAAGCAAACTGCGATAAACATTAGGTACATATACATACAGAAATATAACTCAAGCTTCCTTATAGGTATATAAGTCACTGGAAAGAAAATTCCACTTTTCCCAAAGAAATTATTTTTATTACTCTTGTCCTTCCGCTTTTCATAATGATATGACATTGCAACAGGTAGAGGACTGGTTCAAGTCCATAGGCATGGGGTTACAGGCTAGTTGTTGTCATAAGCTGAAAGTGAGAAAGACAATGAAAATATAGTGGTCTGGTTATCTTCGTCCTTGTAGACTTGCATACGATTAGTTAATTTCTTTCCTAAGAATATTCAATACACAGCATATATATATGACACATTCAATTGATTTATCCTATAACTTTTTTTTTGAATGAAATACAGGTTTTCTTTCTTGCTGTCTTCTAATTTTTCACACATTGTGACTGCAATTTATTTCTTGGTTGCACTACTGAGGTGATGATGGTAGTATATGTCTATTGTTAATTCACGCTGTCACAACTAGGAAAACGGTAAAAGTTGTCATAAGAAGTAAGAAGTAAGAATATATTTTATAAAAATATCTAACCGATACTGTTTTAATGATTTTCCACGTTTGTGTTTTCGTAGTTCATTGCAATTTGTTAAGGGTTTTATGAAAAGGTCCTTACCAAATCAGCGTCAGGATAAAAACTGACGAATTAGAAATAAGGAATGATAATAATGAAAGTAAATTTTACGAAGCAAAACTTGTCACCTCATTTTATATGTGCATATGATGTGGCTTCCTCGATATTGAATATCTACCTATATTGAACATCATTACTGATCGTGTCAATTACAACCAGAGTTCGTCAACATTACGAAATGAATTATGGAATGGAGTACAATAATATTTTTAACACTAACAAGCGTAAGTGACAGCGACACTAAAGGTGATCACTACTCATTTGTAAAAATGATAAATAGCAAAGGGTCTTGAATGAATAATATTTTTTAGAAGGGAGAGAATACTATTATGCAACACTACTAATTTTGCCGTCAAAAGCTTGCCCCGTTAGTACTTTTACGCTCTTTTTTACGATATTTTTATTTTAGTTACGATAAAAAGGTGAAACAGTTTTCTGAAAGTTTTGAATGTAACCACTTGGTTTCTTCTTCGCTTTGTCGACGTATGAGTATTCATACGCATCGATCTAGCACAGTCCCTGTTCGTAGCAGAATATAAGATACAGAAAAGTTTATGGAAGTTCTCAGCAGGAAGAATCTCCAAATTCGGAGAATTTGTTGTCAAACATGCTTTAACTAATATTTATTATGGGGACTATAAAATATGACACCATTGTTAATGAATTGGAAGATCATACGTTTGTATTTTGAAAGACAACTTACATAGAGTTACATTTCGGTGATTTTTAATGTAAGTGCACTTGCCACCATTTAATATTTCATCGTTAAAAATTAATTTTCTAGTCTCCTTTTGCTCAAACAGGATGATGAAAGTACATATGACTCATATGAGCTGCAGCATACATAAAATTACCGATATGATCATCACGATTGTATGTTTTGTAGTACTGCTCTAGAAAATCTTGTCGAATTTATTGAAACCTCACTCATTAGATTGAACTGTTTATTAGCCGGCGACAGGTAAGATGAGTTAGCTTTAGTTTGAGAAAACAACCAGGAAACATGCATAATTTATTATCAACCAAATTTGGCTCTGACACAGTAACTCATGACACTAAGGTCAAAATCATGGTGAGTGTTTTCTGTTTATAATGTGCTTACTTGACCATTTAAAAATTATTTTGACTCACATATCTCTTTGCTTAAATTACGTTCTCAAGTAACCACTAATTCCTTGTGTGCTCATCTCAGAACCGATTCATATATGTGAATGCGCCATTAGAAAGGAATTTCATTTTTCATTGTTCCCCCTCTCTCTACAATCAACCATCCACTGTTAATGTTAATAAGGTTAAGTAGGCTTGTGGTGGGTGGAATAATGGATTTTAAATGCAAGAAAAACTATCATTTTTATCCCCATTCCTTTGCAAGACACAACAAAACTATGCTTGTTTTTGACAGTTGACTCTATGTCGTTGCATTATCTTTGAATTATCACATTTGTGAAATGATGAAAAGTTTTACAATAAAGAATAAAATAATGGTGGAAGAAGAGCTGATTTCAACAATACATACAAATGCACCTGATGTCTCAACGTATAAGATAGGTCCAAAATGCAGAGTAAAAAGTATCATTTTGTCATTTTCGTTCCCTTCTCTAAAAGATGCGTATCTCAAAATGACAAAGATAATTTCACAATTATATTTTAAAAATCGCTTTATAAATGACGATGGAGACCATTGTTTTCAAAGTGGTGGAATGAATCCACCACGATTTTGGGCAAACTTATTTATGTTTTGGTCTGAAGGTGAATTTAGTTCCATTTTCTACTACCTGAAGAAAAATACATAAACATCTTTAGCAAGATAATCTCCAAAAGAGATGAAATGAAAATACTTTTAAACAGCTTTCAGTGTTAAGTAAGATTATTGTCATCAACAATCATGAGTGCATTTCATAAACCCTAAGAATGTTAGAGATGAACGTAAGCATGTAGGTGCAATTATTGGTCTTAACTACTTCAATTTACCTGCCTGGTTAGCTTGGACTAAAATATGTTCTCTATATAACAACCAATGATGTGACTCTTCTGGCATAATCCCAAAAAAGCTTATAGTGAGATGTTGTTCGCTCAAGTCGCCACCACCGTCGATTATGGTTGATCCTTAGTCCCTATAATATTCATGTTAGCGCAAAGATGTTTGGTAAATATAGCGCAGATGCTAAACCAAATCATTATTATCATCTTTATCATCATCATGTTATAGGCAAGCTATCAAGTACGTCATCCAAATAACTATGTTATGGAGTCGCATCATTTTACTCTTTGCGAGCTCTTCAACCAAACAAGAAAGGTAGCGGTCAACCCTTAATGACAGGAGTGAGTGAACAATCGACCATGAACCGGTGATTTTTACTTGTTCTTCGTCTTCTTTTTTTAAAATCTTTATGCGTTTGTGCCAGTAATTCATGCTAGTCACTGTTGTTTGTGTGTGGTGGTTTAGTTTAAAATTTGAAATGGAGTAATGGCAAAATGGGCATAGTGTAAGCAGACAGGTTCAATAATAACAACGTTTAACCTTATACTCTAGCAACTAGCAACTTTTCCGCTATAAGCTAACATTTAAACGGTTCTACATTTATCGACTTGTTATCACGCTGTATTTATATTGATGGCTTGTTGTAAAGTACTTATCGATGCCGATGATGAGATGTGATGAGTAATACATTTTGAAAATTCGTGTTCGCCTTCTTGATCATTGTCAAGTCATCATCATACGCTGTGGCAGCATAATCATAAATGCATTTTCATGCTCAAACGAAAAATTTGCATAAATATCAATAAGCACACTTGACAATGTCATCATAACAATGCTATTATTAATTATGCCGTGCTAAATATTATTCTACCTCCCGCACAGTGTGACGATGATGTTCAGATACGAAGTCTTCCGTCTTGCATATCTTGTCTCCTCTCTCCCGTCTGTATTTATTCACTTGTACAGGCACTTGATGCACTGTTCTCGAAGTTCGATAATGACAAGAAGAATTATTTTGTTTACTGTGGCGGATCATGTTTCTTTTTACATTTTGTGTCGAAGATGATAGCGTTGATCATGTTTACGGTGTAAAAATAGAAACGAGAAATGCCATTGTGGTGAGATGAACGCTCTTGGCCTTTGTTGAATGAGTAGAATGGTAATTAGCATTGTTGGCTGTACCAAATAGATATAGATAGATAGACTTGAGTGAGTAGGTATTTTCAATTGGCACATTTGGAAGTACGAATAAAAAGTACCGTTTATTGTTTGTTCCTTCATGATGAACAATTGCGAGGAATAAAAAACATGACTAGAGATGTTGATGACACTTAATTTCTATTAATATTTTCAAGTGTCAGTGGAAGAATGAGGAAATGGTTAAAGTTTAAACTAGGGACGAAACCCAAATCGTCCATTTTAGTACATGCGGGTACGTACCAAACAGCACACAAAGACTTTTCGGCGATAGGAAGGATATTGTCATAAATCTCTTGTAACATCAACTATTTTTCCATTGAAAGGTTATTTTGTAAATGTTAAATGTTTTAAACATGGGACAAAACCCTGTAATAGGGGCTGGTTTACGATAATAAAATTGATTTAATGCCAGGAAATATAAGCCGTCCTTACACATCATATTATGGAACTTATCTTAGGGAATGCGCTTTGTCGAGTGACATACACCTTTCTAATGGCTTAGGAATGTGAAGTAGAGTGGAAGATGAAATATAGGACATCAGAAGTGTTTTTGCTTTAGGACGATAGTTAAAGTGCTGATGGTAATGGTGACGGTGACGGTCACAGTCCTTTTGAATAGCAAGTGATAGTGACATTATTATTGATAACAAAGCAAAGGCAATACCTAACATTCCCTTCTCATGTGCGTCTTCTGTGCCCACAAACACAGCAGTAAAAGGTGGACACTTAGCGTGTAATGTGTCCAAGTATGCTGTTGATGTACAAGATGTTAGATGTTGCAAGTAAATAAAGTACATTCTTGTAATGGGCAGAGCACCTGTACGTCAAGTTAATGCTTTTGTGTTGGATTCAGGCATATATGTAAGTATTAAATGGGCACACGTCTGAGAGTAGCTTTATGTGTACATAGCGTAAGAGCAAATATAAAAATTTATAAAGCAAACGTAACCTCTATTGTTTTCCGCATGATCTTATGTCCAACAAAGAAGCGATGTGATGTTAAGTTATTTGTACTAACGAAAATCATTCCCTGAACCTGGTTACAAGTGACTTAGGTCAGTAAGCAGTGAAGAAGCCATAGATTTGTTTGCACAATACACTTTTCTCTGGGCTTCCGTCCAATATATACCAATAATATCTATAGCTGAATAGCTGGATATAGTCAATAACTACATACATACAAAAACATCTTGTACCTATCTAGGCAATCATATTAGGTATAGAAACGCACCTCTATATTATGCCCCCATTGTTTTCTGTTCCTAATTTATTTATGGATCTTCTACTACTACTGTCGTTTGTTACTGTTTTCATTGCTGTCTCTGCAGCACTCACTTCAGAAGTCTTTTTCAGTCTGTTTCAGGTTACCTAAGTCCAAAATTGAGAAAGTACCGTTAGTTGTTATTACTACTGTGCCATTTCAATTTTACAAACTTCTGTTGATGACGGTCATGCAAGGAGATGTGTAATGATATTTCCTTATACGACATACATATATAGACAAAGATTGGTTCTTGTAAATAGGGTTATTTGTCAATTCCTTGCTGCTTTGTTGTGAACGTCTGTTGCTCTTTTTCCCCTTTACACCTTATTCGCTTTGGTGGGCTCACAAGGAGTACGGATTTAAAAAACGTGGCGTCATCAGCCCCAAATGTCTTTCTTTATTCGTGTCATTTAGGTCTCATTCCTTTTATCATACAATTGCAGTATTATCTCCTGTTGTTTGTCATGATAATAATTCGTATCATACCCACCACCACCTTCTGCCTACCAAATAACATTTTAGCACTAACCCAAAAGAGCAAAAGTCTTTTTGATTGATGATGACAGGGACATTTTAATGCCTTTTGGTTCCTATGTAATTTGTGTGCATTTTGTGCTGAGCACGTACTACATTTCATTTTGGAATTTAGTTTTCTAAAAAACTTTTTGACAAAAATGAGTGAAAGCAAAAGGAAAAAACGACAGCAGAGATTGTGCGTTTTATCATCAGAAAAATACCTTTTGATACGCATTTATTACCGCATTAGATGCATTATGTTAGCACGCTGCTACATATTCATAATTGAACACGTTCGTTTTTAATGAGAGTATTTGAGGTAAAACCGTTTGAAAGGGAAATGATAACTTTTTATTATCCCTAGTCATCCTTCTGTAATTCTAGAATTCAAAATGGTTTCTGAAAGGTAAAACTTGCTAAAAGCTTCCTAATACAATAAAAATGCAGGTAGTTCACCTTTCAAGAGTTTTCTGATATCTACTCAGCGGCATTCCATCCCTTGTTCCTTCCTAGTAAAAGTGACTATCCTTAAATATTGTCTACTGCCTACAACTTGAAAGCGTCCCTTTAAACGCACATTTAATTTTGAAAGCGATTATTATAATACCACATGAGCCAGATTTTTTGCTCATTTTTTTCTGTAATTCGTCGTAATTTTAATACCCAGAAACAAAAACAAGGATTACAGTTTGAATAGATTAAATGAATAATTTCATTGATATCTTTGGTAAGTTAATATTAATAATACTTTCATTATTTTTCTGTAAATGACATTGAAAGTGATTCAAAAGAAGACTATTTGGGATGAAGATGGTAGATTGTTGACTGCTCAGTTGCGACAAATAGAACTAGAAATTGCCTACACAGCAAGATACAACCAATGAAAAGATTATAACACTGCATATTAGGTACTATAAATTGCTTGTATATATACTACAATATATACTTTCATTCAGAGAAGAAAAAATGGAATCTGCACCCAGCATCTCGTTAAAATGGGGGAAGCGTGATGTGTTTGTCCTGTAAAGTAGTGATGATCATCATCATCAACGATTAATCCCTAAAGACTATACCAAGAATGTGCTGTTTGGTTGGTGGGGGTTTGGGTTATTTTATTTACGATAATTTTCAGTGAGCTTGCTAAAGTGCACTCATGGCTTTACCCACCACCATTATACATACATACAAAATATACTTCGTCAGCGCCCTTCACTCTCTCCACTTTTGTCGTAAAACCGATGGGTGCCGGCTTTAAAATAATAATATTTTATTCCCTTTATCATCTTTCTATATCATTTTTTTACTTGTGTAGTATTATATTGTTTAGAACGTTTTTTCCTTGAAAAGATATTTATGATAATAGGTATGCATCTCCAAGATCCAATAAATAAAAAAGTCTAGTAGTTGTAGTGAGTAGAGTAAAAAGAATTCTGTATAGTANACAAAATATACTTCGTCAGCGCCCTTCACTCTCTCCACTTTTGTCGTAAAACCGATGGGTGCCGGCTTTAAAATAATAATATTTTATTCCCTTTATCATCATTCTATATCATTTTTTAACATTTTTTTACTCGTATAGTATTACCTATATTGTTTAGAACGGTTTTTCCTTGAAAAGATATTTATGATAATAGGTATGCATCTCCAAGATCCAATAAATAAAAAAGTCTAGTAGTTGTAGTGAGTAGAGTAAAAAGAATTCTGTATAGTAGCAGAAGTAAATAGTACTACAACAGAATACCGTTCCCCAGGACCATCTTTATCTACCTCTTTGCATAAGTAAATATTGTAAAAGAAAATTGCCTAGTTAAACCTAGAAGGTGATTCTACAATCATATTTTTATGTTTTACGCCTATCGTGGGCCTAAAGGTGGGAAGTTTAGGAGGGTCGACACTATTTTAAGTATTCAAAAAATCCCACCAAAGAAAACTTTGACATGCATAAAAATGTCACATCCTCTGTTGATTTGCACTACCATTCATAATCACACATTCAAATCAAGTTAAAAATGGATGGTATGAAATATTTTTTTAAAATACATATTAACTCAGTAATATTATACTGTGTCCAAGTGTAGTCTTGTTGTTGACTTTGTTACAATACACTCATCGGAACAAGGAAAGAAAAAGTGCCTAGTTTATTGGCATTATGCATACCTACCTGTAGTCATGCATGAACAAAATAACATAACGCATGCAAAAAGAAGGTATCGCCGCAACAACTCATTCAAGAACTGGCAGTGTAAGAGACAAGACAGGTCTCAAATAAAAAAATAGGAGCGCCATACCTGCCTTCTACACTGTCCCCTTCTTCTAGAGAAAGAGGGGGTTGTAAGGAAATCAACATGAATCAAATACACCTTTAATCGTATCGCTGCAGGTTGTGCATAACTTGAACATGAGTTTTTTGAAAGTGTTTCACGAGGCCAGCTCATACATTGTATATCTGTTACTTGTCTTCTTTTATACCAATGACTGCTCAAGTTGAATGCGTACATATACGACAAGAATATTTTCAACAGGTTAGTTTTCAATACAATATTGAACTAGTATCGTCTTTTCTGTCCGGCTATTCTGTTTGTATACAATCAAATCTTTACTTTGAACACTTATGGTATTGGCATAGGTATAAAAAGTCGTGATTTTGTGCGGATGCTGCAGTAACCATTAAATACAAAAATATGCACGCATTCAGTCTCTTTTATAGGTTATTTGCTACTATCAATGCATACAATAACAACAGTTGAATACGACTAAACTGACTTGCGCGATGTTTTGTAGAGTTGAAACTCACTAAAGTATGCACTTGAATGTTGCAGAATGACTTTTGTTTGGGTCGTATTGTATGCAATTACTTTCCTATGCAGTTATAGCGTTTATAGATATGTATATAAACTAGGTACATTTGGTTTACAACAATAACGAGCAAAGTTGAAGCAGTTGATGGTAGACAGCATGATTTTTATTATGCTTATTGCAATTCACCAAAAAATAGTCTCAATAAGAGATGCTTCGTCACTATATATTTTAGCCTTATTTCTGCATTTTTTTGTGTAGTCAGTCTGGTGAAATGACACAGTGACTCATTGAGTGAATGGATGCCGTATAGGTAGATATATATTCCTTGAAATGGGCACACCTGTGAATGCCTTTGGCCACTGTGCACAGTGCATTTCCTCGTGGAAGCTGCTGTTTACGTTGCATAATAAAATATGTTCGTTCTTTTTGTCTATAAGTCACACCCACAAATAAGATAAGTCATAAAATCATGAGGTCCTGCGTCGCAGAGAAATTGCACATTTTTCAATTAAAATCCAGTTCATACCTTTCTATGAAGAATTTAAAATATGGAAACTGAAGTAATCCAGAAGTTTTTGGACATCATATTGCACACGCAGACGCTATTTATTATATATTACATTCTACAAAAATCAGTAGCAAATGCAACATTTAATTTTTGATTCACGGAAATATGTGTAGGTTGATAGGTATCCTGCGCCACACAAACAAATTAATATTCGTTTACGCCTATTGTGTAAAAGCGTCTGCAACACAGCTAAGTTAGCTGAGCTAACTTGTCTGCAAGCGTCTGCCTTTCTTCCAAAGAAGGAAACTAAATGCGTATGACAATGTGGCTTCGAATAAGATGATTTACTACTTAATGTCAAAATTAAAAAGTAGAAAATTTGTGTTAAAAGTGGAAATATAAATTCCTTCGTTTTTCATTCACACATGCAGCTTGAAAATTTACTACGATTTCTTCGCGTGGTCAATAAACCGCATAGAACAGAGGACCAGCTTTTGTATAGGTTGCGTATAATCATCTATCGTTGAAATGATCATAAATATGACCATATAATAGAGCGTGTTGTTGTATTGGCTCATATTTTAATTTTTGAAGAATAATGGGTTATTATCGAGATTGCACCATTACACGTCAGGTAAGGTACTTGGTCATTAAGATGTACATGATAGCTGCTTCTTTTAAGCACAATGTCTTAAAAACCCTCGGTGATCAACTTGAGTGTGACGGTTTTGGCATGTGAAGTCACGAAACTAATCATAATCAGTAGATCATAAGCCGACCAACACTGATCTTACCGTTTTCACTTTACTGATGGGATGCAAATGCAGCTTTACAGATACGTGCAAATACCTGTGTAGCAGCTAGTATTTTGTCAATGAGTTTAGTATTTATTTATTCTCATACGCAGCTTAGAAAATTATCATTGATTGAGTCACTAGAAATAAGAAATTTAATTATTCCTTTTGTGGTTTGTTTCAGATTAAGACAAATTTCATAATTCATTTGTTCCTAAATTGCATGTTTTGTTTAAAAATCGAACCGCAACACACTACTCAATAACAAATTGAAAATCATTTGTAAAAAGGATGCGGAATATTATTTTCCTTTACTTTTATTGCAATCTCGAATTTTTGCTAATAAGGCTAAACTGCAAACTGGTATGATAAAATCATACAATTTTATGCCAAATAATCCCAGTATTATTGTCTATAAGTG
>JAHZMV010000169.1:0-17297 GCA_027743765.1 Coecobrya sp. COE2
ATTTAGCATGATTTTTGTACAGATGTGTTGAGAATCTTGTTTGAGGAAAGGCTAAAGTCTGACTCAAGTACGGATGCATAATACAAAATCGTGATTTAATATTTTCAATTTTGCATGCCAACTTACAAAAAAAACCTAAAAATTAACGTGGATTTTAAAACACTCAGGAAAATTGCATTAGTTATAGAATAATTGGCAGGAATCGTGATTAACAGATTCATAGCAGTTGAGATCAACTCTGTTTCTCAACACCGAAAATATTGTCAGACATATTCTACAATGTCAATAAGCTATGCGTATTTAACATTATGCATTCCTGTTTCTGCTTATTAACGTGACACATGACACATGGCTGATATTTATGATGTCATTGCAATAAAAATATTTTTATGAACGCCCGTTATATTAATATCCATTGCAATAACTACACTTGTTGTCAAGCTTAATAACCTAGTTTCAACGATTGAAGGTTTACTACAGTTAATCAATCTGGAAATGAAGCATTTATGACGCACATCAAAGTCAAAACCAAACTACGAAATTTAAAGATTATTTTTACTATGTCATGATGATAAATTTACTTTTCGTAAGATTACATGCACGATTGCACTGGCTATTTTATTTTTGAACCTGAAATATTTTAAAGATCTAAATACCTAATTGGATATATCTACAAGGGCAAACTACATGGCGCCTACCTTTTCATATAGGACAATTCATGGTGAGTTCATTTGTCAACGAGTCGCCATTTTTCAATTAGGTACTTACTTGTGTGATATTCATTCAATTCGGGTTCCCACACCTGAGTTTATTTATTTTTCATTCATTGTATTACGAGATAATTACAAAATAATCAGACGATCAATATTACGTGAATTATGCATGATTTTTTCAAATATGCTTCCAACTCCTATAGCTATGTATAAAAAACCATATAATAGTAGCGATTGATAAGAACATTTTCACTTACCCAAACCGAGCAGTATTGAGATCCCATGTAGGATACTATACTATATCAAATAGTCCTAGTCTTCAAACGATAAACAACGATTTGTCGGAAGCACTCATCAGTTTTATCACACATACTTAAATTTAGACTTGAACATTAGTAAACACACGACTTCCAGTAACAATCTAATTTGACACCTGCACCTGTTCGACACAACTTACTCGGTAAAAAACCGTGATAATAACATATTACGTAAAATGATAATAATTATACAGATAACTTAGGATAAGCGTAAAAATACACGAGTTTAAGTATTTTGTTGATGAATTTTATTATTGATTCGATTCATAATAATATATACAGATGTACATAACTTAACCACAAACAACCTAATCTACTTTGACCCATGACAAAAAGGTAGAGCTCATTCCCTTTCCACATCTCAAAGGGAAGAGCAATGGCTCTACCTCTGGTCAATGATCAGAGATCATGGCGACTAAAAGGTTGAAGAACCGGAGACGGTTTTATAGAAGAGCAGGCATTAAAAACAAAATGCCCTTTCCTAGGTTATGTACCTAGGTATATCGTAAGGATATTACAGATATAAGATCGTACATACATCTTTAGCTGTACTGCCCTTACTAAAAGGAATTCAATTTGGTTCATTCAAGTGACATCTGCATGTAATGCACAGTTTCAAATTGTTCATTACATAATAGATTACATAAATCTAAGACTCCTTTCATGTATCCTTTCAACTTGTGTTCATATAAAAGTTATTTATTACATGAAAAATTATATTGAAGTATCATTGAATGATAGGGCACCGGTACCGGCAACTGTATGTTACTTCATGTACCTGAAATCAAACTAACATACAGTATAGAATAGCTATTTCATTCAGGCGGACAAAAATCTTTAAGAGAAAACAAACAGTTTGCTTCCGTTTTGCTGTAGTAGCCTTTTGTAAACTACACAGAACAATGTAGGGGACTGATGGAAAGCATGAAAGAAAACTTTAATGGGCGTGTGAATGCATTACCATTAAACCGATCTAGCTTCACTTCATTAAATAACTGCGCTGCGCATAAGAATATAACTATTTACATAGGTGATCATAGGTTAAAATGCGTCGTCGTTATTGCATTGTATCCCAGTTATATGAACAACTTTTAAGCATGCAGAATTCCATTAGAAAGCGTTATTACTGATTTGTTCTATTTGCTTCTCCATAATATATATAGGGACTAGCTCAAACAGAAAGGTATATACACTACAGAAATCATGTACATATATTTCGGCGTAAGTTTTCATCTCATCAATACCGTCATGTCATCCCATTGTCTGGTTATGCAAGACAGCTTGTCAAAAAGATAATAGGATCGGAAAGCCTTTTATCTTCTATTGATGTGTCGCAAACACTCCAGATTTCTGAGTATTGTGAATTTTGTTGTCACTTTGGTATTGGAAATGCTCATTTTGCTTACGTCACAGCATTTTACATCCGCAGTTTAAGGGCACGTGTCACCTTTTACTTCACAATTCTCAAGGGCGAGAGCCTAATCTGAAATACAAAAATACTAGAGATTATACAAACATTTACAATGCTTGTTTGTATCAATGATTTCTTATATTTGAGTGAAAAAGCTTTGGTCAAGGGCTTTATAGAGAGAATATCTACAATAAATATTATAGCCTAGAACTTATGGTGCATCAGCCAAAATTGCATAAACTATCAAGCTTTTTTTACAATTTTTGAAGAGCAAGAATTTTGAAATGCTGCATATTTATCAGGATAAATAAAGTACTCTGTATATTGCTTTTGGTTAAAATCAATGTTGATGTTGTTGTTGGCTGAAAATCATCATTTCAAGATATCAATCAAGCAATGACGGATGGAACATGACAGTCTTTCAAATATAGCGTAATAAATTATAAAATACAAGTAGGGTTTCATACTTATTAATTAATCATTTAATACATAATGGAGGTGGAACTTGATGTATGTAAATATGAATTGAATTGATGTGTGGGTAATTGTTAAATAATAATATAAATCGCGACTTGCCCTAGATGTTACTTTGGGTGCAATTATCGAAACGTGGGAAGCGGAATCGAAATACATTGTGTCATTCTAGTGAATTGTACTGAAACGTCTTTTAATCTGCAGAGGTTGCATTGGCTGCTTAAAGCAAAGTGGTCTTTATTTTTAAAGATTTGCGACCTTGAAGATAGTCTGGCTGTGATAGATGTTATAACGTGAAGAGAAAGGGTCAACCAATTCAGTATACATTCCTATACTCTGACAATGTAACTGGTTTGAAAAGAACGTTAAACCCAAATCTGTCCTTTTGTCCAAATAAAAGTGGACTTGGATTTGAGAAGATGGAACTTACTATGTATAAGATGTATGATACCTGATACCTGTAGGCTGGTAGGCTTTACACGAAATAGGTTAACTCGGGAGACTGAAAACGAAACGGAGAGTTAAAAAATTGCTTTCAAATGTTTCTCTAACTCTGAGGCACACAACCAAGTCAATGCATATTTATATTTATTAAATAAAACAAATTGACAAGCATCACTAAATACTTCGATAGACAGGTTTGTTGGTTGACTGGGTTGGGAACTGAGTGGAAAATATCTGTTTAAATACAGCATGGATATGCACATACATATTTAGCTATACCGAAGTGAAGAAAGCGAATAAATAATGATGACCAACACGGCATCCCAACCCCCAAACATTTTTTGTAAAACTTATGTAAAAGTAATCCTTTGCAAAGTTGACAATATAGTGATTATTAGTAAGCATCACTTCATTGATGAAAATTCCCGGATTTGTTACCCATTTCCCATTTATTTGATTTCATGACACATAAAACTATTATTTGAAGAAGAACTGAAAATGTCGGTTACGTCCTATTTTCGGTTCCTGTACACATGAATCACGAATGCATATAAGTCGTTAACTCAGATACAATACAGCTCACAATATTATAACTCATTCACTGTATACAAAATGCATATAAAATTCATACCACCCCTTAAATTACATAATATACAATGCATAATACATTGGGGTCGATGATCCACCCTGAGCCGACAGATTTTTGTATTTTTCTATTGAATAGGAAACGTTCTAATCTCTAGTTGTTTCAAGTATTGGTTTGCTTTATAATCTAAACAAATTATTGTTGTTGTCTCAGTTGAAACCAATTTAACAACTGCGTTGCATGACTCTAAGGTAGGTTTAGGTATTCACATATAGTAAACTAATATAGATGTAAAATTCAAAATTCATGTAAGCAACTATAAAGATAATATTATGTAATATGAACTGAACTCTTGTTCCTGTGGATGAGGATATGTAAAATAAAATGCAACAATAGTTTGGAAATATGTAGATATTTATTATTATCCTTAATCCGCAAATGACATTGCCTCAAGCTTCTCAGAATTCAGTTATCTGTGTGTATTTTAATATTTACCAGCGCTTCCATGAATTAGTCAAGCTTCTGTCCAGATACTTTTCTATGCCTTTTATCACCGCTTTCTGCTGCTGCTTATTATAGGCTGATGGAATGGAGGCTGGAAACATTTAACGAGTATGTTTGATGAGTACTAACCGACAATTTGTGCGATATAGCGATCAATAATAACATTAACTCTAAAATATATTTCGTGTTTTTGCAATCTTTATTTATTTATTACTGGGCTTATATGCACCCTTTCCATACAGATTTAAAAAATAGAGATTCATAAATGATTCAGGTTCCCGACCGATTGAAACATTATGTACTAGTACAAAAATGTATAAGACTAAATTGATACTGTGAGCAGATCATCTACTACAGACTACAACGAATGGTGTGAGTACGAAAAATCTGTAAAGATGCTAACACTGGCTTGGCTTAAATTGCTCTTTGGCAATAAAACTTTTTATATCTTGACGACAAAGTACTTTGAACTGAGAAAAAGGCTCTAAGAACAAGACAGTAACAAAAATTTAGCATTAAACTATACAGTAATTACTCTAACGAGGGAATGGTAAAGAGCAGAAAAATAAATGATTAGGCACCTGTGTGTAATCCACAGTATCCATCACCGTTTTACATCAGGATGATCAGTTATGATTGGATTTTGTCACTTCTCCTTTTTTAAAGTCTGCCTTATATTCCTTAATTGTTTCACCAATGAATTATGCAACTTAAAACATTTTACATTAAACATAGTATAAACAACAGAAGTATGTAATCTACTTTACAATAAAACAAGAATATACGCCTATGAGTAAAATGACAATATCAATAAATGTATAATATGTAAACTCTAAATTAAGTATGCTAATATGTAACAAGTGTATAATAATTAACTAAGTTAATAAATAAGTCTTTTGTTTGTAAGAGGTTAACGTATAGTTCTCCCTAATGGATTTGAGCAATTTCTCTACCCTGTTGAACCTAATGTTCCACCAGCTACTTCAGCTAGAGTCAAATTAAAGCTTTTATATTCGTAATCACCAAATTGGAATATAAGACTTCCATAAGAGATGTGGAAAAGAAGAAGTACAATTAAACACATGATGTTTGGGAAAATCATGATTTTTAACATTTCCGGAATAGTGATGTCTCCACCTGCCCCCTGAAAGATGAGTGCATTTGGGGGAGTAGCAACAGGCAACTGCAATTGACAATATTTTGACATTATAAACCTCTGTCACTAGAAATTTTCAATAGTGAATTCAAAAAAAGTGAAATCATTAATATTATGGACTTTACCAAGAAAGCATATGAACACGTAACAGTTACCGGGATGGTTAAATACAACGGATGAATGTTTAAGCTCTCAGACTGAAATGAAGACACGTTAGCGGTAAAAACATGGGATCAATTCGAATTATAAATAGATATACATAGGTGCATTAAACTGTGAGGCTTACCAGAGCAATCAACATTGGAAGGAAGACATTCACAGTTGCCGAATTTGAAGCTACCTCTGTACAAGCAGCAGCCAAAAACATGACGATAATAAGGATCATCTCTTTTGGTAATGCATCTAGGTAGCTCAACTTGTGACCCAACCAGTGGGACAACCCTGACGAAACGACTCCGTCTGAGAGTGCGAAACCACCTCCCATTAGTAGTATCAACCCCCAAGGCAAAGAATGTTGCACGTATTTCCATTCAAGAAGAGCAGGGACCTTCATGGGGCCTGCAGCTTGGTCCCCTCCTGTAAGAGTAAATAAGAGTGGAATGTTGAGTAAAGATAAAGAATGAATATCAGTATTTTTCATTTGTGAGACTTTATCGAGTCTTCTAACACGGTCCTATATATGTTTACTGATTTACAATATAAATCAAAATAAAATTTGCGCTGTACGTACTTCCAAGAAATGCGTTGAGATCACGGGGAATTATGAAAAGGAGTAGAACGATGAAAACAGCAGCAGAAGAATCACCAACACGAACATCGGGAAGCAAGTCCGACCAGCCAGTCTTAAGGAAGAATTGTAATGACACAAGTCATGAGTCATGATATCAAGATAAGCTTAATCTTATACATCAGAGTATATGGTATAGAAATAAAAATAATAAAATTTAATTTACCATGAATCTGGGCTCACGGAATAACCACAATACCACGATAGCAATAAAAAGGACGAAAACCGAAATCTCGTGAAATGACATTGGTCCCAGAGCATTGTACTTTTCCTGAAGAACCTTTTCGATCAAGTTTTGTTTTTGCTTCTCTTGATCCTGATTTAATCTACGTTTTTCATTATGCTTTTTCCAGAAAAGTAATTTATCCGGAACACCAATGAAGTACACAATCAAGTAAACCCAACAAAGAGCTACGTTTACTGTCATCGGCGGAATATTGTATACCTAAAAAATGCGAAATTCCCAAATTTAGTCAATTTTTGTGCTCAGAAACCAAAAAATAATGTGCTTTGTTTTATTACCATCCAGGTTGCAAAAGAAACATCCATATATTTGCCGTCTTGGCTGACGTCGACCCTACAGATTTGATAACGCAACGTAATGTTAATTATTTTACCTAGCAGTTAGTAAAACGCGTATTATTATTTTTGTTCGCTTACGGTCTCATCAACTCCTGGAATACTAAATTACTAGAAGTTCCAGTCATGACTCCAGTCCCTTTAAAATAGATAGGATTTCATTTTCATTAAATCATTATTTGGTTGGTTTACCATATATAAATAACCTAAAAACCTTGCTAATAAAATATTCTAAAAAACAGGAACAAGCAAATGATTTTCGGTTGCATATTCGTTTCCAGAATGATGAATCTACACATAAATTTTGTGATTTTCATATGAAAGTGTTAAATTATTGACGTAAACACATATTCTCGTACCTCCAAGATTGGATGCTAAACAGATTGAAAGTAGCAGCATCTTCTTTAGACTCTTTTTCTTGATTTCATCCGAATCACCCGTGTCCAACCTAAATACATTTAAAATACATAGTAATATAAAATTGACGGCAAACAGCCAAATTTTGAATGAGAATGAAAGGGAATTCTGCTATTCTTCTTACTCCATGTCAATAATAGCCGTGCCCTCTCCATTTGGCAAAAATTTTGTTAATTCAGTAGGATCGAATTCTACCATTCTCCCCTGCGCATTCATTTTTCTTATGGGTTTCAACCCTTTTTGATATTTCACAGCTAAAAAGGGCAAGTCCGCGTCGGACTTTTCTCTGAACACAGAGGGCCTCCTTCTCCTTGGTGCAAATGTCTGTGGCTGTGGTTGTTCCTTTGGCTGCATTAAAGAAAAATGGATTTAAAAACATGATTTTGATTTCAAGTGAACTAATTCATTCAAGAAACCAAGCAAGAGTATAAAGGTTCAGTCACCGCATTCAAATAGGCAGTTTTCAGCATACACATTTCACACTATTGACATAGGTGTGCATATGCATAGGCATAATAACGTCACCACTTTATTTGGGTACGTTAGGAGAGTTTGTTTCGTATTATCATAATAAAATCTTCCTCCGTCCGACCACCGTGCCATGAGTCGAGGTTTTATTATAATAGGTACATATTTATAGGTTTTAGGCATACGTATACGATATAATCTTGCTTTAAGAAAATATTTTTGTTTCTTATTAGCCAAGCCATTATATCAGACTTGAAAGTATACGAACTGAGAGTAGCGTAAAGCAAACAAAACACGACAATACACGTGAATGAATGACTCACACTGTTCTCCCTTCCTCCAGCCATGTATGTATATAAAGCATGCATAAAACATTATGTACCAATGTACACTCATAAGCATTAACTATTATTGTTTAAAGACTAGGTGACATTTTCATGGCTATTATATATTTTCCAAGCATGTGAAATAGTCATTAATAAGATGGCAGTGTCAGTGACCTTCATTTACTTAAAGACTTACCGGAAATATTTCTTCAAGTACCGCTATCGTAATCGGGATGACCATTGCAGCAGTGGCAGCATCTAACAAAATGATCAATTCGATTAAATAAAGTCATTATCAGCTTCAATACAAAGTTCCATGACTGACTTACTGTTGATCCACATGCTCAAGAAAGTTGTCGTCAACATGACGCCTAGGGTCAGTCTGGCAAAAAGGGAAAAAAATGGAGTATGAAATATATATCCATCCATTTCAACATAAAATCAAAGTACAGTCAAAAACTTTAAAAGGTCTATTAGATATCTGTACAGCATGTAATGGTCATGTGTTCAAGTTATCCATTTTGAATGACTTAGGAAAGAAACAAGCTAAAGTGATTACATAATTCAAATTCTCATAGTAAGAAAATCATGCATATAGTTGTCGACTGTATAATGACGCTACGACAGCCTTCTTTTCTTGTCTTTGCCAAGATTCATTGCGCATTACATTATTACAATTACAAGTGCATAATATTCACTCGTCAAATCTCTTCGTACATGGAAATGGAAATTATCTACATCTACCGACAAGTGAGAAGTAAGCAGTACATTTCCATGAACCTCAACCAAAACGTGCTAAGTAGGGTAATAAGTTCACTGCCCATAATATGCCACATCCTAAACCTCATAATGAGTCCAAAAAGCAATCAAAACATTCTTAACCCTATCACTATTACTTTTTATTTTAACTATGAAAATGTGATATGCAATATAAACTGCACCATTGGCTTTACTTTTGATTTTTCCTAGATTTAGATAAGGAAGCAATAAGCAAATATTAATCCCTAACATACCACTTTAGCAACCTCTCCTGATCTTGGTTTTTATAGGCTAGTTGTCCAATTAACTTATCATGTGTTTGGGGTATGTCAATAACGGCCATTGATTCAATTCCACACAAGCAGAGTCAAAAATGACTAAGAGTTTCAGTACGCCGCAGATGCATATTGGAAGACTTACAAATTGAGTTTCTACAGTACNGCAGAGTCAAAAATGACTAAGAGTTTCAGTACGCCGCAGATGCATATTGGAAGACTTACAAATTGAGTTTCTACAGTACAAAAATTCTATGAAAAAAATGAGTGTTCGACAAGTGAATATATATACTTACCTTATGTATACATATTATATTACACCTATTATTAGACTTGGTATACATTATACATTCTTAATATGATTAAGTATACTTGTCAAGAACTGCGCTGTTTCCGCGCTTAATTGAGTTGCTTTGCCCTGACTTTCTACTACACTGGAAGTTAGGTAAGACGCGTCTATAGAGTCTAGACGTCACAATTGGCATTGGCACGCATCCTATTCCCTTTTTTACATGAAAGCGTTTTTCAAATAATAATTTTTACCACACCTCTCCTTAATTACAACTTTCGAATTTGCGATGAAGCATAATTCAAATATTTACTTGCATCCCATGTATTTAATTAACACCAACAAATGAATTTATGCAGTTGAACGTAACGATTACTTTATTGTGGCCACTATAGTCATTGATAGGCGTCATTAAAAATACGTTATGCAAATAGTTCTAGAGTATACCAGCACTTGCATGTGCTCATGAATCATGAATAGTACACCATGACTTTACTGCTAAAATGCAAAAAAGAAGCATGGGTGGTTGAGTTGAGAAAATAGATCTATTAGCTACTATTTTGCCGCTCCACAATGATGCATTTTACACTAAACCTACTTATGCACAATATACACGTGAATGAGACGATATACGCAAACAAAAAATATTACATGCATCATGCAATATATCCACAATGTCGGAAGTGGTTCCATACTCCCTAACAATTTTTAGATTACCCTTGAACTATTTATACTACAACCGAAATAACTCACTCCTCGGCAAACAATAACTTCTTTAGACCGACAGGATACCAAAAACTACGATTCCTAATAGTAATTATGGAGCGTCTTTATAGGAGGCGGAAAACTTTAGGAAGTCGAAAGGTGGTAAAACATGCACGCAAGAATGTGCATCACTATATATGATATATAGATGAATATTATACGTTGTTTCATATGGTACATACATGAAACACATAATAATTAGGTTTCCTGCTGGAAATGAATAGGTTTCTTTTTGTTTTGTAATACCTGACAGGTGAGCATCCTACAGTCGTCATTACTTTGAGCGCAATTCGACGATGAAGATTACAAAATTCCACGGCTAACGCAATGATCAATCCGCCGACAAACATCATGTTCGTTTCTTTCATGTAGTTCTTCGAAACACGGCCTAGAAATATATAACAAGTAGGAGGTGTAAATAATGAGAGTTAACAATAGGTAAAGTTTGAACAAAGACGGGAACGTACAAGGCTGAAGCTGATGCCAACCCAAGCTATACGTCCAACACAACATCCGAAAATTACAACTGACATACACCATTGCATCACACTGCATTTTTCAGATTAGGTACATGCATGCCCGCGATTTAGCTGTGGTAATTACAATTGCACTACTTCAAAATATAATTTGGTATTAAATGACTATTTATGTTATTTATTGACAGTACCTGTATCTTGTATGCCCAGAAATGGAAATAAGACAATAGGGATTAACGATGTAACTGCGAGAGGCAGTGCTTCCACCATCCAAAATACCGCCATTAAAAGGACTACATAGGCACATTTAAATTTCTGAAAAAAATACAAGTGGAACATAGCTAATTATTTAATTAATTTTTTTCTGCAAATTTTATAAAGCATGAACCCAAGCAGTTTGAAGGCTGTATGTTGTATGTACCTATGCAAATTTGATCATAAATCATAAAAATTTGAAAAGTGCAATCGAAACTTACAGATGATGGAGTTCCATTTGGCAATATGTCATCATCCGGAATGAACAACAATGGCATTAGTACCACAGGTAAAAGCGTAAGAAGGAAAAATTCCCAGTTTACGAACAAACTTTTCAGCCTTGAATTCATTTTGGCAAATGAGTGATGATATAGACAAGCTCAAGCCAACAAGAAACCACACTTGATGTATGGTGAGCAACGAAAATAGTTTTTTGAAAACAAATCAAGGTGATTTCAGACTTCTTCCGACACTTTGTTCAATCTTTGGTATTTGTTTCGTACTCCGTTCGGGAGTGACTTTTTAAACAAAATGAAATGCTAGAGCTGAAAATGCAGCATGACTATTGTGACGGCCTTCCGGACACCGGTGATGCTGAGTACTGACTGTAGTGGGCCAGACAGAGGCGCGAGAGTGTATCACTTCCTTAAAGAGTTCACTGGAGAAGATTCTTGCAAGGCAAATGACCTAAATAAATGGAGGGATAGGTATTTATGCATGAAAACCATTTAAAGGGCATCGGACTAAGGAACCAGGAACTGTTCCATCAAATCTTTCTATTTTAGATATAAATCAATATAATATACTTACTTATATGGTCAGTAATGAATGTTTGGGGCACTCTGCTGATGAGGTTAGGGTTAGACGAAATCTTAATAAAGTGGTTTGGTTACTTTGTATTTTGTATAAATCACCACCACTTTATGTACTCTTCTTTCATTCACTCTTGCCTACGTGAACCATGAATTTGATAATGATCAATGTAGCAATTAGGTTTAAATGTTAAAAGGGAGTTGGTAATTAGGAATCGTTCAACGTACTCAACTCTGGACACCAAGATAAAGGCCAAAGGCCCCAATTGGGTTGTACTGCAGGCACGTAAGCCACCAATACTATACAAAGAGCCACTTTAATTTTTTAAGTCCTTTGGGTCAATGTCATGTCTACTTGTGATGGGAAGTGGGAGCAGAAGAACTGATAAAGGATGATAATGACAAAACTTTACTTTTGACGGTATAATGTCCAGTAACTGTGATGTATAGGATTTTTTATTCTGGAACGTAGTCACCCGTCATGGAGTCGTTTCCTCAAGGATTTGGTCGGGTTTCCGTGCTCTGTTTAGTTTGATCCGATTAGATAGGTTCACTGGTGAACTCCAAGAAGTGAAGTGTTCGGAGACGTTCTGCGGGACGTTTTATATATTAACTGTTTTTTTAGCACGAAGCCAGGACGCAACATATTATCATCATCTTCACACAAGCAAACGCAACAGTTGCATACGTGCTTCTTGCACGAATCTTTCAAATAGGGCTGTAGTAGCATGGAACATTTCAGTGCGGAGACGAGTGTGTGTGCAATGAGTTGATGATGATAGCTCGTAAAAATCCATGCGCATACATGTGTAAACTATAAAGAAATTCTGTGTATATAAATTCATATAACAAATATTATACGAGTATATCAACCAAAAATTCTTATACATAGCATCAGAAATCATCACTTATGGTATGGTGTCAGTGTCTGAATTGAAGCCAGGGTATTCAGTCATTTCATTATTTAGTTAGAACGAGACGAAAAAAAACCCATACTTTTACGACGGATATTGTGGAAATGGAAAGGTGAATTCATGATATTATATTATATGTGTAACAAAAACTATAATAAATACGAACACGCTCACAGTGTTTTCTTATATACGTACATATGTACATTTATGAAAAGGTCGTTTACAGCTTATATAGATATATGTATATGAGAACCAAGACGAAATATCTTGTTGGCGTCCGTCTCTGGTTCTATTAGAGATGTATAAATATTTCTAATAATTTTACTTCCACTCGTCTGCTATTATAATTATAAACTAGTAGAAGATTATTTTATAGTTGTATAATATAGGAATTAGAATATTAGAAAATATGTTCTGACGGAAAGACAAACGTCAAACGTACAAAAAATTATTTCTATGTGCATACTTGTAAGCTGGTGTGCACATCTGTATCCTCTATACTTTTTACATAGGTATATCATCAACTTCTTGTATAGATCATTGAACATTTACTGGCATCAAAACTGAAGAAAAAGGGAGAATGAACAGAGCCGAATAAATTCTATGTAATATAATAATAATAAGAGCGGTGTGGGTTTAGATAAAAAAGGTCTAGGTGATGATAATGGATCAATGGACGAATCTATGGAATGGGGTGATTGAAGTAGGATCATGGGTCATGAATAGCAGTGGATATTTCTTTGTGATGTTTCCAAAAATTTAAACTCACCTGAATGATAAAAAAGGTAGCAGGGTATATAATATGTATATCAAAGGTACATAAATTGTACTCATTCGTAAAGGATTTCATGGCTACAGTTTCATTCATCCTGGTAGCATTGTGACATTAAAGATAAAATTTACTTCATTAAAGTAATGATTTTTTCTTCCTGTTCTATTTATTTATTTTTACAATATTTAAATCATTTCCACGAGATTAAATCATTAAAGGGTTATTGTCCAACGGAGTTAAATAGTTAGAGATCGATTTTTATCTCTACGCAGTTTTATAGAGTGTATGCAAAGATACATAGATGCAAAATGATAGACTATGTAATACAAATGTAAAGAAAGCTGCAGAGACAAAGGTAGGATATACTAAATACTGATATACATGTACATATTTGTATGCATTGTTGATGTTCCGTTAACATATTTATACTTTCACATAAATTGTTGCAATGCTATTGAAATGTTTGAAGACCAATATTGTCCTTTGATTGTGTAGAAGATGTCATGATGGAGTACTGCATTTGTACTATTTGAACTTCAAATTTTGAAGTAATGTGTGGTAAGCAAAACAACAAGCTATTTTAAGCTACACGTATCGCCTAATTACTATGTATATCTCGACCAAGCACCCAGTAGTAGTGGGTTCGGAAAAGAGATTGCCGGCATAATATTGTGACGCAGATCCAATGATTGAGTAGTCACTGACAGGTTTAACGAAAATTAACCTTTTGACAAAGCGTTTCGCCTCCGAAGATCTATTTAGTAACAGATCTATTTAGAACAATTTAGTAACAGAGCGGACTGTACTTGAGAGATGGATGAATTATTCATCAAGAATGGATAACGAAACTAGTACATTGGCTTGTAATTGCTCAGTTAGATGATATTTTCCTAATAATAATTATCCTAATGTCCACGTTATAACTTCTTAAAATGGCAACTCGAAAAAACAATAGAATCCAAGAAACAATTCACTGTATTTTTACGGAAAGGTTCCGCCGCTGCATTTATGTATTTTAATTAATAATTAAGTATATCATAACTGAACTCAAAGTGCAAAGCAAGGGAGACACACCCAGCCAAGGTAAAAACAAGTACTGTTACATTTTTTAACAAAGGTTTTTATTTGTTATTTATCAAATATTCCCCTTTTGGGCCCGTAATACAATTTAATTTATCAGCTTGCCCCACACTGACATTACTGCAATATACTGCAATGTACTGAAAATATTGACTACCTGTTGAGTATCGTCACACATGGCGCCTGCCTGTTCCGAGAATAGTGAACGATTTTATATCAATTTCATTCACCTGGTGCATTCAGCATTACAATTAATTTTCAACGCCTTCTTATTAATAAATCAAATAAAAAGCGTGCGCAATGCACACTGCGTCAGTTTGAATGTGTAAATACATTAACCTTAACATCATACACACAATGCGACTGATTATTATGTAGACAAAGAATGCAAGCCGGCG
Organism: Coecobrya sp. COE2; assembly: GCA_027743765.1. Taxonomy (NCBI): domain Eukaryota; kingdom Metazoa; phylum Arthropoda; class Collembola; order Entomobryomorpha; family Entomobryidae; genus Coecobrya; species Coecobrya sp. COE2. Next base: position 14,978 of record JAHZMV010000169.1, read on the forward strand.
AGCACGAGTGCAAAGTGTTTGCTGCTAGGTGCAGAAATTTGATTATACGTCTAGCCTAGTGTCTAACTTACGATTTACTGTCAAGTTAGAAGAAGGTAATACGAGATAGATATTCTTTTTACACTCTACTAGTCACAACTGACTTCATCTATGTTCATTGCATTTAAAGTTTTTCTTCAGTAATTAAAATGTAATTTCCATTATTGTCAGTAACTTCCAAGTTCTAATCACCTTATTTAATTATAGACCCTATCCGAACAACCCTCTTTTAAGATACTCATTACATCATGTCACTACGATTATTTAGTCACTACGAATAGTGCATTTTTAAACATTAACGTGAGATCCTCAACAGAGGGTTGTGCTTGCTTATAATTGATAGTTTTCGTATAGAACGTAAAAATGGGGAATTTAATAATAATTGCTAGTATTCATCTACTTTTTATATATTCTTATTATGCATTTCTAAAATAACCTGTTTCTGGGGATAGTACTTAACTGAAAATAGCTACTGTGTGCATTTGTCATTGCATTGCCAACTTATATATTGAATTTCCATTAATCAAAGAATATAATTAACAGTCTTGCATATACTGTCCGCAGAAAATCGGAAAAGGATGGAACCAAAATAGTATCTGATTCGACATTATACAGTCCTTAGAGAAACTCTGGATGTCTCAACTTACCCCTTTAATTCTTGAACTAGAAAAATTACATTTATGCCATTTAGAATAAAGAATTTACGAAATGCATAATTAAGAGTAAACATTTGCTATAAAATTTTAGGCATTTGATACTTTTCGGGAACCTTATATAGGTTAGAGTTAGATAATGCAGATTTCCTTCCTAAAAGTATATTCTGTTGACATTTCATGCGTATGAGTTCTCAAGCAATTCTGCTACGAATTTATCCATCCGGTAGGACATAACTTATGTCACATAAGAGTTAAATTAGGTAAGTTATAAGTGCTAGTTAATTTACTTTGATTAAAACCAATGATTCGTTTTGGTGAACTAGGTGAACTACGTATTAAAAATAATATGTAATATATATAATTACAATACAGTAACTCCATAGCAATTATGTATTAAGTTGTAACGACCATCTAAAAATTAAAAACTAATAGCAGCATTAATTAAAAACTAGGATGTGAAACCGTCATCCATGCTGTTCGAACATTTGTCAACATGCCTGCTAATCAAAACAAAATTCTATTGAAAGTTGATTTTGCAAATGCGTTCAATTCAGTCGATAGACAATGTATGCTTGACCAAATAGCAGAAAATACTCCCAAACTATCACCTTTCTTAAACCAGTGTTATGAGAAACCAACCCATCTTTTTTTTGGAAACCACAAGATTTCGTCAGAGGTCGGATGCCAACAGGGAGATCCTTGTGGCCCAATGGCTTTTTGTTTGTCGATTCAACCAATAGTACAAGCACTAACGAGCGAGCTTAATTTATGGTACTTGGACGACGCCACGTTAGCGGATACGGAGGATAAAGTTTTTGAAGACTTCTCAACTCTAATCAAAATGGCGGATGATATTGGCTTACGGATAAATCCTACTAAATGCGAAATCTTCTTTTGCTCAAACGTCATCGATAATCGACTAGTAGAGAAATTCAACTCAATTTCACCTGGAATTAAGATTCTGGATAGAAGCTCATTGGAAATCCTTGGATCCCCAATTTATGAAGAAAGTTTCTTAGCACATGCAGAGAAAAAGATGAAAATTATAGAGCTGTTGACTTCCCGCCTCGGGAAACTGGAAGCACACACGGCATATTTTCTGCTAAAACACTGTTTATTTATTCCTAAACTGACATACTTTGTAAGAACTAGTCCTTTTTTCAAGTTTCCCAGTACTATGTCAAAAATGGATGAATTTCTACGCGACTGCCTGGAGAATATCCTCAATATTCCCCTTTCAGAGAAACAATGGATTCAAGCTTCGCTACCTATAGCCTTCGGAGGGTTAGGAATTCGTAGAATAACTGATATTGCATTACCTGCCTTTTTAGCTTCAGCCCATGGGTGTCTTGATCTCGTCTCTCAAGTAATTAGTAACATGGAGGAGATCAATGTATACTATTTGGAAGAAGCTCTGGAGTGCTGGAAGGTAGAACAGGACGACATCGTAACGCCCATACCACAAATCCAACGTAATTGGGACAATATAGGCATTAAAAAAACAATTATTGACAAGCTGACACTGGACACGGACGAAGACAAAGCTAGATACAAAGCGGTTTCTCATCCTGAATCCAGCTCTTGGCTACAGGCCTTTCCTTCAAGCAACGTTGGTACAATGATGG
>JAHZMV010000170.1:0-10188 GCA_027743765.1 Coecobrya sp. COE2
TATCAATGTGAGCGGTTGCTATGGAGAGAGTTGAGAATGACTTTGTTGAATAATAGAACAAAAGGGGAATTCCGGTATAAACTAATAAAAAGGGAGTTAGCCGCTTGTATGCCAATTGCTGTCAAGGTTGGCTCTTTCTATAAAATCCAAAGAAGTACCGTGTTAATGATCTTGGCAATTATAAGTAACGTCACAATGAGCCTTTTAGTTTCCATTAATTTTACTCTCAAGTAGTAAAATTTATTATAGGTGGGATAAATTATAATGACACGTGGGCGAATTTTTCTGTATTTACTTGAAAAACATGTACATAAAAACTGTATTTATTACTAACTATACATCGTTATCCGTTAATAAACGTAGATAAAATGGCAAAATAATTTTCTTAATGTAATTCACATTTAAATATTTGCATGAAAGTTTCCAGTTGTATAGTAGCATTTTTCATATGTTTTGCTTGTCCCATTGCCAAATTTCATCAGCTCATCGGAATCGTTCGTAAAAAAATAGCCAAGATTTTTTTGCCACGAATCGTGGCCCACGATATAAGAAAACCAGTATTCAGTTCAATCAAGTGAAAGGTGGTGGTTGGATGAAAGTATGAACGGAGGAGTTACCGAGTTATGGACTATTTCAAGGATTAATATTTTACAATAATTTAATCATAACAAAGATGAATTAATGATATTACATTTTATATACATAATTAATTATTATACTGCTTAATTTTTTCTTTCCACTCGTTTCCTAGTATTCTTCATGGGACCCTTAGGCTTAAAGCTGTCTCCCTTTTTCTGATGTCCTTTCAAATGCGTACTAAGAGCCACTTTGTGTCTTGCGGTCGAACATCCGAATGCGCCGTATTTTTATGCGACGAAAGACCTGACGGCACCGCAAACGATTTGTCACACATGTCACAATGAAAATTCTTTTCCCCAATATGAGCTGCTGCCAGGTGATACTCTCGACCTTTCTTTGTTGCAAAAATTTTTGTACAGCCTTTCCACTCGCAAGGATACCTCTTAGCCGCAGCCGCATCCATAGGAATTCCCAGATGTTCCTTGATATGCCTCTGGTATAATAATCTTCTGGTAAACTTTTCCCCACAAAATTTGCACCTGAGTGGCTCCGCCCCATGGAACACGATTTTGTGATCTCGCACGCCAACCGGTCTTGCAAATTCTGCATCGCATTCATCACACTTGTACATTTTTGGTGGTTTTAACAGGCTTATCGTTGTGATGCTCTTTTCTGTGTGTTATCAGACCTTCTTTTGTCCAGCACATGTGGCCACATATACCGCATGGGTGCTTTTGTCCAATTTGGTGCTTGAGAAAGTAGTGATCCCGCAATTTAGAGTGCTGACCGTAATTAACCCCGTCGTTACAAATGTCACAGGATAGCACGCTGAATCGATGTTGGAACATGTGGTCAATGAGAGACTGTCTGGTGGAAAATAGAAAGGAGCACTGATTACACTTGATAACCTCTTCAACTTGGTGGTTATCTTTTAAATGGTCAGCCATTTCCTCCAGTTTAATTTGCTTGTTGCATTGATCACACCGTTGAGATGTGACATCTCGGCAGAATTCATGATGGGGAAGGTGAAGAACAACGCTTTGTTTTACGGTGAAACGCTCCTCACAGTTTTTTACTGGACAGGAGTAGTTCTTCGTGTCATTTTCATGGTCCTGGAGTAAATGCCTGCTAAGTTTTAGAGCATTTCCGGTCTGGAATCCACAGACTTCACAGATGCGAATGGCGTTTTTATACTGATTCAGATCTGGAACAGAGTCTCCGCAAGTTTTGGAACCGATCAAGTGGGCGTAAAGGAACCATGGCCTGCCGAAAATGAAGGGGCATGTCTGGTTGGGGCAATGTAAGATGTAGTCATTACCAATGTGCTCTTGAAAATGCTTTCGAATCTTTTCAATAGGAACTATAACTTTACAGAGGTCACACTTTTGAGTGGATTTTATCAATTTGTTTGATTCTGGAGCTGGGGTATGATCATTAGCAATTACAACTATTCTGCTTGGATTTGATAGGAACTGACGCGGTGTGGTGGCATTGGTTTTCCTGGCTGCTGAATCCAAACGTAATTCTTCGTCATACTCATCTGAGGAACTAATAATGCACTCAACTTCTATTTCTGATTTGATGTAATTCTCATTCTGCTTGTCATTTTCTCCAGGCGCGTTTGGCTGGCCATCGTCATCTTCATTTACAATCGGCCAATCTTCAGAATCTTCCGCCTCTGGTTTCTGATCCTCTGAATCATTTTCATCGACAAAGTTATCATATCCACGGCTATCATCAGTATTATCTAGAAGGGCAAGACCAAGAATAAACAAAAACACAATTAATTTTGATATAAATCATGACCACTTTTTTCTACAACATTTTAGAGAGGATTATTTAATGTTATTAAACATTTTCTTACCATCATTCTCTTGATCATTAATTTTTGTTGTGGCTAACGGATCGGACTTGACATTCACAACTGAAAATGAAGGACTCTTTTCAGCATCTTCACTCCAGTCATCATTCCTCTTGTCAGGATTGGGTTGTCCTAAAAAGGAAAGAGATTAATTTAATTTATTGCAAAGTATGATCAAATCCTGACTAATTAAAAATTTTACTGCCAACCTTGCATTTCCAAAATTCTCAAAGTCTGATGAATGGATCCTTTCTCCAAATTAGAACTCCTCAGGCCCTTCAAAAAACTTTCTCCTCTCCAGGACCAAATTCCATCTTTCGACTGCCTTGCAATCTCCCCAAGATTCTCGAGCATTTCCCTCAAGCTCCTCATCATCTTATCCACCCTCGTCAGCTTCTCCATACAAAAAGACACATTTCCGGTAAATAACCAAACACCTCCCCCTTCTCCCCAACTTCCATCCAATCCAGTAAATCATCTCCAATCCTCCCCCTCTTCCCCCTCAAAATACATCCCCAAATCCTATTTAAACACTTCAGCAAACTGGATAATGACACCGTTTCATCCTCAAATGTCGGGGTGGGCACAATTTCAAACAGGTCACTTTTCCCCTCATCCCCTCTCAACTTACAAATATTCCTCTTGGCACTAGTTTTCCTCAGACAAATCAAACAATGACCTCCCATTTGAATCCTCACAGGAACCTGTGACGGTCCTGCTTTCCGAACCTTCTCCATAATAATTACTTCCTTGTTAACTTTCCACTGATTAAACAACTTTCACAAAATGTTGAAAATAATGTCGAGCGAGAAGCAATTTAGCAAATGAACCAGGCTTGTTCTCTACTTTGGCAGCATACGCTCAGCTGTTGTTCACTTTGCTTGTCAGTTGAGTCAGCTGACAGAAAGCAAAACATTTTGCAGCAACGGAAGAAAAATTATTTTAGTTTAGTTAATTATAGCTTGTTTGGTCAGTTTAATTTGGTTTAGAGAATTTGGTTATATTTATGATTAATGAGAGATGGATCCTATGGAGGCATCTTGTTTTATTTGTGGTTCCACCACAATTTTCAATCGAGTGGGTCCAGGAAGAAAGAAAAACTTTGGGGGCTTGAAGCACCTGCTCACCCGGCTTTGCGAGGCGTTATCCGTGTCAGATGAGGTCACCCCAGAGGACTGGGCGTTTCTTAATGAGGCGGAGCAACAACAGTTTATCTGCTGTCCAGAATGCTTCGACCTGCTCAAAAATGTGGAGAGGGTGCACGAGATTTTGGTCAAAACTCAGGTTGGTGTGCTTCAAATATTAAAGTTAAAGTAGATTTTTAATTGGACAAAGTAACTGATAAAGATTTGGGTTAAATGTTAATTTTTAGAAGCAATTAAAATACTACTTGGATGAAGTTCAGAGGCTGATTGTGACGTCGGAGGAGAAGAGTGAAAGTCTTGAAAGCTCACTTTGGAATCTTACCTGCTTTGACTTTCGAACGAGCGTGTTAAATAGTAAGTAGTTTAATTATGGAGCTACATACAGTTAAAATAGGATAGGTGTAAATTATGTAATTTTTTCTTGCAGGATTTAATGACAACAGTGAGGAAGGAGGTATAGTGTCTGAGGAGCTTCGTTTGGTTAAGAAGGAAACTGAAATTGAACGCATTAACTTTGAAGATAATGACGAAGATGGTTATGATGTGGGTTGGAATGCTGATGACAACTTTAATGATGACAGCATTAACTTTCCATTGGATCCTTTGGAGGATGACGAGATGAAACCAGAAACTTTCGAACAAGGACAGATTTCAAGCAAAGTGTCAATTACAAAAGTCGAAAGCCCTTCTACTAACGTTAATATTCAACTTCCGACTTGTTCAGTGACAATTGAAAAACTTTCTGGGGTTGCTTTACCAAACTCAAAGTCCACTCCACCGAGGTTATCCAAAAAGACCACCACCTCCACTTTTGCTGCCAAGAAAAGGAAAACTAACTTGAATACTTTGGAGGTTACTCCCCCTCCAAACAAAAGCAGTCGAAGGAGTTCACCTAGGGCAGCCAAGCAAAGTGCGGAGGCAGCGTTGAAGCAAACGTACGCAAACAGCGACACAAGTGACAAGGAGGACGACAATGAAGATGGCGATCCAAGTTTTCAGAAAATTGATGATCCCGAAGAAGATGAGTATCAAGAAAACTATGACAATGATAATGACAACATGAGTTTGGCAAGTGAAAGTGAAGGAAATAATGCAAATGAAGCACCTGTGGAGCAGCCGAAACTGAAGAGAAAGAGAAGGCCCAGAGTTTTGAAAGGTCCAGTTAAAAAGCTAGAGGAGTATAAAAAGTCAGAGTAAGTTGCTACTATAATTTTATAACTTGTTAATTAATTTTTTAAATTGGTTATCATTAATATTATTATCAATATATATTATTCCAGTTGGTCCAGAAGAAAATTTTATGCGTTGCTGGTGGCGGATGAAAATGAAAACCTGTATTTGTACCGACGACAAACCTTTGTCCGGCGAACTTACACCCATATCCAGTGCCTGGCTTATCAATGCACCTTTGAAACACCGTGGGAATTTTATCCTTCCTTTCAAATTATAAAACAGCACATTGAAGATAAGCACCGTTCACGAAAACACATTAAATGTAAGTTATTAAAAAAGTAAAGCACAAACAATTTATTTAGCCTTTCACTGCATATCTTTTATAATAACAATATTTTGTTGTTTTCTAGGTTCGCCGCATCCCTGTCTCCTCTGTAACATTTTGTTCGACACCCGAGAAATTTTTTACGAGCACCTTAAAACCGACCACCCATTTTTTATGCAGCCCCTAACCAAAGCAATTTGTGAAAGCTGTCTGGTCCACAATCAATCCAAGACCCTGCTTCTTCACGCCTTCAAGCACAAAAACGCTGAGGAGAAAGCCGCCGCTCGAGAATCCAAAGAAGCACCAGCCCGCTACTTACCCAACAAGACTAGCCGGAAGTACACTTGTGATGAGTGTGGCAAATCTTTTTTTGACGGAGCTGGTCTAAAACGCCACAAGCAGCTTCATCTTCCCACAGAGCTTCGAACGGATCTGGTGCTATGTCCCGAGTGTGGCCTTCAAATGTATAAGGACAGCTTAAAACTGCACATGGAGTCCATGCATCATCCCGAAATGGTTACGCATGTAATAGTTTGCAAAGTTTGTGACAAGAAATTTCACCCAAAACATCGATCCATTTATGAAGCACATATGCGTTATCATGAAGGAGATAAGCCGTTTCTTTGTACGGACTGTGGGGCCCGTTTTGTTAGCAGTCAGTCGCTTCACGGGCACATCAGACATAATCACAGGGACGTTGGGAAAAGTTATCCTTGCGAGTGGTGTGATTGCGTTTATACCAAGTATACCAGCTGGAAACATCACATCAGTAGAAAGCATGCGGACAAGTGCCCTGAAAAGAAGTACAGCAGGAAGATGTCCAAGTTTTATGCGGACCAGCAGCCGGAACCAGTGAAACCGGAAGAGTGTTTTGGACCGGAGCAGAGATTTCCTTGTCCGGAATGTGAGGTCATTTGCAAGTTTAACTTTACGTTGAAGAAGCACATGAGGAGGAAGCATGGGATTGGGGAGGAAGGGGTTAAGAGACCTTTGAAAAATTATCGAAGGGGAGGAGAAGGAGCACCTCGGGTGGAGGAGGTAAATAAGCATACAGCCGAGCAGGAGATTGATGATAACTCTTTATCTATGGTGTCTTCTTCAAATGAGGCTTCTACCAGTTTCCAGGCCCAATTTGGACATAATTTTAATTAAGTATAGGTTATTTTACAAATGTACTCTGTAATTCCTAGTTTAGTTGGTTTTTTTGTATTTTATTACTGGAGTAAAAAATATTTGTCTTTGTCAGTTACTAAAGATCACCAAGGAAAGGATGATAAATTTTTTAAAGTTGCTTGTCTACATTAAAAATATAATTTTTTAAAAATTCAGTTAATTTATTATTCACCTGAATTGAGAAAGAATAGCAAGTTGTAAAAGTCTGTGTAAAACGGCTCGACTTAAAATGCTCCACCCGACAGCGGCGGCAATTGCTTCCGTTTGTTTTGTGATCAGATTTGTCGTTGTTGTATCCGGTCAAAGTAGTGGTGTCCGTATCCACCCCGACAGAGCCAAATTGCTGAAGGATGCTGTTGTTGGCCGGATGACCTTCAGAAGGTGGAGTGTGTAAAAGTTGTCTTTGTGAGCTGGAGCTCTGATATCATGCTGATGAAATTTATGTTGAAAAATGTGTGTATGCAAAAGACCAAGCAAGTGTCTGCAGAGAAAGTAACGTAGTTGTTAGGACTGGTAAAGAGACTATTTTACCTACGAGAATTGGATGGACGCTGATGAATGTCACTTGGCCCATTAAACAGGTAATTTTTAAGATTTCTGTAATTCATGAGTCGGGAATAGCGAAGCAGTGGAAGGATTGGGAATTATGGTGCAAATCCTTTGTTCACGCTAGTGAGTTTACAAGATTCACTATTACAATTCCAACAAGCCTAACTCCTAGCGACAATATTATTGTCCTATTCTATGTTCATGGAGCATTGTTGTCTGTCTGTTTGGCTGCCTGGGTAATTGAGATATTTTTTATTAGTGAAACGATTTAATGCGATTCATCAGATATCAAGGGTTTATAGTTACCTAAAATATTCTGTAAATTACAAACGTGGCTTTAAGAGAAAGGCTAGCCAACAGAACAGAACATTTGCAAATACATACATCTTATGATAAGGATTATGACAAGCTCATCGGAAGCAAATTAAAATATTGAGAGAGGGGGAGAGAAAACAAAAATGGTCAAGTCCCTCATTTACAAACCGTTTTATAATGAAATGGCAATTAATGAATGTAAAATAATTGTCTAGCGTAACATTGGCAAAATGTTTTGCGCTAACGTGTTCCAACAGTACAGAAACTTCCAATCTGTCCTCATAACAGCAATGCCGATAATAATTCACTGTGTTTATATATCTAACCGTTTTTGGACGATCTCATCTTTCCCCTAAAGCAGTATTTCTCCAACCATCTCAAGGGTATAAAAATTGATCCATCCTACATAAATACAGTCAAATCCTATGCATAAAGTCATGTAGATATTTGTGTGTGTGTGTGTGTGTAGATATGCTAATTAAAAACATAAAAAATTAAGTGAAAGTTTTGCATTGCAGAGTTGGGTCAACTTGCAAATACAAAAATATGTATGTATGCACGCATGGAATTTTCTCATGTACTATTTACAAAGGAATAATTTTCTCTCTCTAACGTCTTGAGTTTTTTTCAGAACACTTGTAAAAAGGTTAAACATGATATTATAGCTTGTCACTGCGCACTTTAAACGGTTCGAAAATAGCTCTTATGCCCTCAAATATACAAATCTAATGAAAGTATACATGCAATCAACATATTTATGGCCCAAGGCGTAATAGTAAATTAATGGCAGCAGTAAGAAATCAGTTTGACTTGAATATAAAAAATTGAAAGAGAAAAATGTACATGATATGTGCACGTAATCCTTTTTCTACACTTTGCATTGTGAAACTGCATGATGTAAGCTCAAAAGGGCATCCCAGGTTGGGGATTGTGATTTTGTTTTCAATTTCCGATTATTCTTAGAGAGTACTGACATCAGTATAAGCTTTTCTGGAGCAAAAAGTTGCGAAAAATGATGAAATTCATATAATTATGATTTGTTGTTACAATTTGCAGGATTGCTGCAACACGCTTCAAACACGCTTATTATGGCATCTTCTGCCGCCACGTCTTGTTATGTTTGAACTCAAGCCGTGTCAAGGTCAATCATTTGAGATTCAGTCAACGTGAATGATGTGCAAATGGTAATGCAAGCCATTGAAATATTATTTTGCACCTGTATTCCAATCATGTCTTAAATCACTGAACTCGCGTAATGACAAACACACAAGCGTAGAACATTTTGACCAGCACACTTTTTGCATACTATACTATGCAATAATACAATTTTATGATTAATATATACGGGAAGGATGTTGGGAACTGAATAAAATTGATAAAAGTTGTTGGAAACAATCAGCGACTGTGATTCACGTTGCACAATTATTAAGCAACTGACACAATGTGATTAATGCATATAATGGAAAGTTCCAAATGACCTTGTTCTCTGTTTTTGCATACATAATTGCATTTAAAAGAGCTACAATCACTACTTAACTGTTGCACTTGGGCTTTGCGTGTTCACAAAATTGCCCTTATATAACAGCAAAAGTAGTCATGGGGTCCATGAAAAACAAGTTCTAACTACGGCACCGTGAAACGTGACCTGAATTTTCCATAATTATCAAGCAGTAGTAAATACTTTAAATCATGCCATAACAATTTTTTGCTTTTACATTAGGATCTCATCCAATGATACTATTGATCATCATATTTTATATCATATGGAACGAATGCCCCAAAACGGGTTACCTGAACCAATCCATGCAAAAAATCCAATTTACTTTGTTGCATAAAGCAACTTCGACAAAAATTGCCTGATGGGGTATCATCTTCATTATCAGTTGAGATCTATGTAATAAATACCTATATAGCTTTTATTATCCTGAAATTGTTTTTTTACAAAAAATTGCTTAAAAGTAGAAAAAGTATGAATCTCAAATGGCATATATAAATTGTAATGATTCTGTATGAATCAGAAGGTCGTGGGAATTTAGTCGATTTTCGTTCCACCAAACTCTGGAGGCAGTTGATTCCTATCAATAAAGCTGAACAAAAACCTTTGCCATTGCTCCTTATTTTTTGTAAAGACGTGCATTGCCTCTTGTGTATCTTGACTCAGAGTGCTTCTCAGGAGTTGCAGAACAACTTGAAACACGGGAGGCACTGTTTTAAACAAAAAATATATCAAAATCAGACGCTCGTCAACACAAGTAGATTTTTTATCTTTTAATTTACTTACCATTGACCAAAACGATTTTGTCGCCAACTCCTGGATAGTGATTCTCGTAAGATAGTAAAAATTGTAAGAATCTTCCAACACCTGAAATATTGATTAATAACGCATTAAACAAAATATTAAAATAGTTAGAATACAGAGGGTCAGGCTCGATATTAAAACCGTTTTTGATTGCCTGTGGAATTTTCGGGACTAATTATTTTCTCACAAAATTTTCCGAATTTCTTTATTGAACATTTGTCTTTAGTTGTGCAAAATATTGGCCATCACACTATAGCGGTGTCTACGAAATTAATGTTGGAACTTGTGCCATCGAAAAAATAGTTTCCGAACAGGGTAATGTGAGAAATAGTTTTTAGAAAATAAAAAAAAGACCGAAGGATACTGAATATCAAACTCGGCACCACTAGGAGCGCCAACTAGTTTTGCACAATCTGACGTATGCCGTGACCTTCTTAAACACATTATCTTCTAATACCAAATTATTAACTAGAAAAAAGTTTGATAACTCGCTTTTTTGGATTTCCATGCGGAATTGCATTATTTCTTTACCCAAAATTCAACTGGGAACGCCAATTTGAATTGTAATGACTAGAGGAGAAGTTGGACTATCGATTGGTGAAGATTTGAGCGTAAAAACCCAACTTACAAGAAAAAGATGGAGGTTTAAAAAACAGGCGGTTTTAATATCGCGCCTGACCCTTAGTACGCATTTAAATTTCATCTCACTCACAAGGAGGACAGTTGTGTTGTGCCAAGTTAAAATTTTCCACGTTTACAAGGAGTATAA
>JAHZMV010000171.1:0-23620 GCA_027743765.1 Coecobrya sp. COE2
CAAAAAATAAAAGCATAGTTAAATATAATTAATTACTTATTTCCATTATTCCCAACAATTTTCTTCGTTATAGGTTTCATATAAAAAAGTATAACCGGTAGTAATAGTAGTAGTAATTCTTAAACTTGTACTAAACATGTATGCAACTAAAAATTCAAATTTTCTTTTAGCAAAGATAAACTTCTATAGAGTTAAAACAGTTTTTAGGGATCTTTATGCTTCCTTTATAATTATTTTTTTTATATAATAATCACATTCAATCACTATAGCCAGCATTTTGGAGAAAAGCTCTAGAAAAAGTTTTTCTGGAATTTTTTGTGCATTAAATTTATAATATAGAAAAATGCTAATTAAAATCATAAGAATCTCATTAAATCACGTTGTGTTGTGTTGCATATATAATCAGTGTTTTTCTCAGTTGAAACAAACTATGTACTTGTGACATTGCAGCAAATCAAGTACTAATAAAAATAACTCATACAAACCACTTTTTTTATAACGCTATATTTTGTCATTCGTGTATGAAAAATTTGTCCGTTTCCGTCAGTATTTAATGTGACATTATTAAAGTATGTGGTAAGTATATATTATAGCAGTTAATACAGTCAACTTCTTGTATGGTAAAATTTTTTGCAAAAAAAAGATGGCTATATAAATGTAATCCTGTTGTATATAGTGTTAGGTACATTATATTTATAATTAAAATTATTTTTATTTTTTTAGCTATGCAAAAAGTTCAATTTTTTATGTAACATTAAAATTATTTTTTTATAATTATGATCGTGTCTGTGACGGGAAAGACAAAATTACAATACAACTTTTTTTTCTCCCCAATTATGTATATAGTTTTCCATTTTGTTAAAGTCAAAATATTTTTTAGTCTTGTCCCTTGAGTAGAAAAAAGAGACAAGCCTTTAATATTATAATTTACGCGTAGTTTTTTTTGTGGACGATGATAGGACATTTCTTTGTTGTGCATTCCATGTTCAATCTTTTGAAACGGTTTGTTGTGCACAGGAAATTATATAGACGAGAATTTATCACCGCAGTTAACCTTAACTGCTGTAATGAAAGTATAAAACATCATACATATTCAAGAAAACTGACATCTATATACTTTACCCATGTGAACAAACGGAAGCTATATATTTACTATATCATGTAGAGGTTGTTCCAAATATCCAGCCAGAGAGTTGGAAATGATTCGTTTTGCGCAATAATTTTGGTTACTTATAATAATATTTTTTGTTTTGTTTTTGTGTTCAATAGTCTTGTTTCAGTTGTATCGTCGCCACATGTCAACTTTCTATTTAAAGAAAGAACATAAATTACTAAAAAAGAGTATAATAAAAGTCAAGCAATCACAATTATTACATAAATTACATAATACAAAGCACTTACATTGTGTATACATTAATAAAAATTAATCCAAAATAAGATAATGAAAATGCACTGCCAGTAAAATAATTTTTTTATAAATCATTGGTTCGATTCGATGAAATGTATGTGAGGTTATATAATAATAATAATAATATGCATACAAACAGACTATTTAGGTTTAATGTGTGTTGTTGTTTGTTGTTTGATGAATTAGAACATAAAATTAAAAGCAAAAATGTTTTTTTGATGTAAAAGCACATGTGATGTTTTTTGTTTTACCATTAGTTAGGTATCACTATTTCTCATGTTACAACCAGCTAGTTACAAATTACATTCTTATAATTATCCTAGAAATATTTATTCTTATAATTCATTTAGGTCTTCTCATTCCGTTTCGCCTTTCAAACGTAGTCTTGCAAAATCTTCAAAAATAATATCATCATCCCTGCAAAAATAGAAAATAATGTTATATTATATAACAATGGACTCTCTCAGGGTTTAAAGTTTTTTATTGGAAAGCTTAAAAAAAACTTACGTATCCAACTGAATAAGATTCTCGGTGGGAACTTCTCCACCCTCCAGGTGGTTTTGTGACGGAGACTTTGGCAATGGAGGGAGTTCTTCCTCTTCAGGCTTTGGATGCATGAGCACAAACGGGAGTTCGGCGGACAGATCACTGTGCACAAACATGGGTCATTATTATTCTCAGCCTTTATATCAAAATGTCAAATCATAAAATAAAATCTATTAAAATTTGCAAGGCTCAAATTACCCCCCGAGTGGCCCAAGGCATAACTTCACTTTTACTTTGTACTGAACGATTATGCCCAAATTTTCCTTAGCCGCTGGGTCTGTAACGCTGTAAAGGAGGAAAAAATCAATATTAATGGAGAAAGTGCGTTTTGTTTTGTATTTTTCCAAGCATGAAACTTACATAGTCGACGAAGCCAAGTTTGTATCCTCATGCTTCAACTGACCATCCAAGGCAAGACCTCGCTTCTCCTTATTATTGGCTAACAATGGAGTCAATGAATACACTTTGGAAAGAGTGAAACCAGGACCTACAGGACACCCGTCTCTGCAACAGTCAAAGAGAATTCTGATTGACTGCAAATGTATCTCTTTATAGCATAATTTGCGACTTTATTATTAAATTCGCGAAAATGAAATGCGTATACATGTTCTCTTTTATCGTTATAATAATGCATACAAGTATATAAATTGATATTTTACAGATAATGTTTACACGTAGCAAAATACATAAAATTGAACATCATCAGTACTGTGTGTGCATTAACCATTCTTACGCAAATAACCGTCTACTCAAACTGTCCCTGTCAGTTACAGTGACGGTGCGCACTCATTGTACATTGCTTTCTCTTAGGAAAATGTTCCGAAAAAAGAACTTGAATCAATTGGGATTTACTCCCAGTCTTTCAATACCATTCAATTCGGACAATTCAGAGAGTATGGATTATGGATTATACTGACATGAATTGTATGGGAGATGGTGGTTATCGTTTATTGGATTATGTGGTATTCAGACAGCAAACAAAGTTTCCATTCGGCAGCCATTTGTGAGTGATACTATTACTGTGTGTGGTTACCAAACTATTTTCACTTTGGGACCTAGCTTTCCCCATGTCATGCGTTAAATCAACTGGAAAACCAACAGACAATAAAAAAGGAAATTTTCGGCATGAATCGCCTACACTTGTAGACATTTCCCAAATTAGCATTACGGAAAATGGGTTAAACTTGACAGAAAGTAATAGATGGCATTCCCCAGCCGACTGATCAACAATATCCGTTAATATGAAATTTTGCCGAATGCTAAGCTAAAAATTGATTTTCGTTATTTTTGTACTATTTGCCGTTCAACAGGCAAATACTTAAACTGCTCGGCTTAAGCCTACTTGGGTATATTTATAAATGGGGAAATCTGATTATCGCTTTTACAAGGAAGATTTTCAGCACTTTATTAGTGTTCGTTTTGCATAGCTAAAGTCAATTTTGAAAGGCTACAACCTACTTCATAGCTGTTACATTCCTATTAGCGCCACCTTCTTCTTGTCGGTACAGACCGTAAAACCAAAAACCACACGACAGATTTTCCCTTTGTATTCCACGCGACATAATGTGTTTATTATCTGTATGATTGCAGCTACTTTTACACTAGACGTGTAATTCACGGCTCATATAAGTTGGGGGCTTGCAAAGTTGTAAATTACTTCCTAAAATGTCGACACTTGACACGATTTCCATTGCATCTGGAAACGGAAATCGCGAGGACTAGAAATGAGCAAGTTTATGAGTATCACACACGAAATGCCAGTATTACTCAACAGCATATACATATATATAAATGTACAGAACGGAAGTTCATGTACGTCGGTAATTTCCTGGATTCGGCTCTCCCATTTTGCTCAGCCGAGCTGAGCGATTTATCTGAAATTGTAATGCTCTCAATCGCAATCGTTTCACTTGAAACATCTTTCATATTTCTCTGGATAACAAAAATACCTACATGGGAGTAAACGTCAAAGTCGTCAGTTGCAAAACCTACGCCAAAAAATTCGATAATATTATCTGTAATAATATCCTGTTTGTGTACATTTGCGACAGCGTAACATTCGCCCAGTTACATCGATGGAAAACATAATTTTCTTCGTATCAGCTAATATATCATGTGAAATGTATCAAAGGCGTAGCCGCCAGCTCGGCCTGCTCCCGTGAAAGATAACTTTTACATGAGGGATATGTTTATCTCAATATCATTTTTCATGACTTTTCGGAGCTTACTTTGTCCATTTATCAGAAGGCATTAAATTAGTAATTTCTGCACGTCTGCATAGCCCTGCCATTATTTGAATTCGCATTCTCTCAATGTTTTTTTCCCTGTTACTTTTAATCGCGGCATCTTCCTAACTAACTTTCCTTTTGTTTGTGTGTGTATGTGGACATGTTATTTTGTACGCACACATGCGAGCATAATTTTCTCCCTTAATATTATTATTTAACCATTATTTGAAGTAACAGCCCATCATCCCAATATCATGGGTATTCGTAGATATTCCCAAACAGAAGAAACGCCAGGTAATATAGCTCGCAAGGGAATAATAAAAAAGAAGTCTATGAAAAAAAGTTGTACTATTTCGGAAACGGCCGAGACTGGAACGGGAGTAAAAGTTCCAAACAAGATGCATCTCTCTATAAGCTTAAATATGATGTGTACCTGGTTTTATGAGGATGTTCCACAAAGTTCTGTCTGGTCTTTCATAATAAGAACTTCTTATCATCTTACCACCACATCATCATCGCCATTATTATCATATGTAAGTGCTTTTCAAACGTTCACTTCACTTTGCATTTTGCCACATCAAACGACGGAGTGTTTCATACAATTCCGCAAACTCCATTAAACTTACCTTTTATGAGGTTTATCGTCAACATTTTCTGCTACGTATGCTTTCAGCTCGTAGTCAACACCGCAAGGCTTTCCCGTATCACCTGGTGCCGGTTGTAAAGTTACTGAAGCAGGACAATGTGGAGGTAGCTCGAAAAAGAAAGGAAATGCGTTTGCTCCCAACTTTTTTAGAAGACGCTCCTGTAAACAAAAACAAGACAAAAATAAGTTAACAATTAAAGGGGCACTCTAATGATAAATGAAACAATACACGGATGAATTATATCATCTTCAACATTAAAGTTTAGTAGAACCAATAACACGAAAATATAAAGTATACTTTCTCTGAATAATTTAATAAAATGTATGTGTGCAAGATAATAGAATGAAAACTTAAAAGAGTTTCGTTTATACTTTCTCATCATCTCTCTCGCGCAGCCAGTTCTATACCAGTGCCTTTTAATTATTTGTTGCGACAAACGAACAAGAAAGTTTCTAAGCTTTTCTAGTTTTTACCAGTAATCACATTAGCCAAAGAAGCGTAAGTAAACATACCATTTTCTCTACTTTCACTCGGAAAATACTACTTCTGTGATGCGCGTACGTTATATCTAGATGCACGTCCTGCTCGCTCCATCAATTTCAATAACCCGTATTAGATTATCTTGAACAAGCTAACGTTAGATCTACTAACTCCTCTAGCCTGTTTTTTCGAGAAAATACAGAATTTTATGTAGAAAGCGTCTTTCATTATTACTACACAAGGGGAAAATGTTGCTTGTGCGATGTGAAAGAGAAAGTTGGGAATTGGGAATGAGCAGAAACCGTAAACATGTTGGTACCTTGCTTTTCTCCCAACGTAATTCATCATGGCAGTCGCCACAGGTTCTTTCGAAAAATAACATTGCATAATTTTAAGATTGTTAGAACACCACTACCATTTATTTCATAAAGTATCACTTTGTAGTTGATCACCCGTGTACATGATTTATGTTGTCATTGCTTTAAGCGTGAGTAAATGCCAAAGGCACAAAATCTTCCACAAAAACTCTGATGTTCCTATATAGCATGTAGTACGTTTTAGTTAATGGACCCTATTGTTGTTTCCCTACTTTGAGTCAGCAAACCTTTAATTGCCTCGTTCATCTTTTGTAATTTAAGCTTATCAACTCTAGAGAAAGTCATTCTAGCATATATGCATTCAATACAGATATTATATACACCGTAGACAAAAGGGATAGAAAATGAAAAACTTGTAGCTTCATCTCTGTCACTGAACCTGGGTTTGTTTGGCTTCGCCAGTTGCTTTGACTTTCACTTCCTTTCTCTTTACCTTATTTCATTATTTGCTTTTCGGAGAATCACCGCGACCTATCTTTTCGTGTGATGGATGATGAAGGCTACGAAGGTTATATAAATAGATGAGTTACACCGTACCGTACAAAATCTCATAACGCGCATAACATATATATGAGAAATGGGAAAGTAAAAAAAACATCAAGCTAAAATGGAAGTGCATAAATTTTTGTTGGATATATGTATTTTTAAAATGTTCCATTTGCCAAATGATTTGGAAGAAGATGTCAACACCTTTTCTCTCAAGAGGGAATTTGATACGACATCTTGTAACTTGATCATAAAAAAGTATTCTACATGGCTCTTTTGAGCACTTGGTGGGTGTAATTCTCCTAAAAATATATATCTTTAACGCATTGGGAATTCAGGTAGACCCAAACAAACATTGAACTGCAATAATGTGTGTATTCGTTGCAATGGCATGACCAAAACACTCCATCTTTGCAACCCGTCACCACTCACCGCAAAGAATCAGGTTTCGATATTTGATCGACTTTTGTGATCAATTGTAAGTACAAGTTCAGATTACTTGACCGGTTGTGGAAATACCATTTATCACAGTAGTACACGTTCTCTGTTGACAATAATGTCAACAGAGAACGTATTCATCGACCATTTCGCTATATGTCGGTTGTTTCTTTCCGTTGGCAGAATGGGGGAAAAGTATTTAAATATTTAAAGAGAATTCTTGAAACGGGAAGGAAAGAAAGAGAAAAAGGTAGTCAACTACCGTAATAACTATATAACTTTTTTGACTCATGCAGGGGGGATTACATCATTCACCCGCTTCAGGAAGGAGGCATACTGTATTAACAAGAAGATGGAAAGGACAGAGAAAGTTGAGAAAATACGAAGAGGGAGAGAGAGAAAGCTGAAGGAAGGTCCTTTGAGATGTATTATCTTTTCTTGGATGTATTCTGCAATATTCTTACATGCCGATTTTATGCCTCATGTAAACTGCGTGTAATGATCATATTCTGTATAGATAGATAAACATTAACTGCACAAGCACTTATACAATGTCAACCATCTCTCTTTCTTTCTGTGAGTGAACAGGATAAAGCGTGTGCCTCTAAAGCACTCTCAGAGAAAACGTAAAAGTATACTTAAGATTTTCGGTGTTCTTCGCAGGGCACCAAATGTATGTTTTATTATCTTTCTGTGAGTGAACAGGATAAAGCGTGTGCCTCTAAAGCACTCTCAGAGAAAACGTAAAAGTATACTTAAGATTTTCGGTGTTCTTCGCAGGGCACCAAATGTACGTTTTATTACTAACACATGTAGTTAAAAAGGAAGGAAGGAGAGAGACTTACTTGAAGTCTTGTGACAGACTTATTTTTTGATGCTTCTGGAACTGGATAAATCTGCTCCGAGGCAAGATACAAATCCTTTCGAAAAGTTAACCCAAGTACGTCTAAATCTTCACGACCGTAACGAAAGGCTGCTAGAACATGTCCATATACTTTTCGATCTTTAAGGTATTCGGGATCTATAAGCACCACTCCATCTGCAAAAAAGACACAATAATAAATGACAACATTAATAGCAGACATGAATTATTAGATGTATTAAATATAATTATTAGAGAGAAGCAATTTTAAATCCAGTCTTACATTGACAAAAGAGTAAATACGACAGTACTTATCGTAAAGTTGGACTATTATTAAGGTTTCAACATGTAATGCTTTGTGCCATATTGTATGCTTTAAGTATGCGTTTCCTGGAAGAGCATATATTTATGTATAGTTTTATGTATAGTTTTCACAAAGTCATTCCAATTATACCAGTCATTTCAGAACTGAAGATGGGAACGACAACATCCTTTTACTTTCTCCATTTAGTTTGTTCTAATGAATGAAACCGGGATAATAATTGAGCTGTATGCATGTATGTATACTGCTTCAAGTAGACATGATAAAAGTTTTTTAGTAGACTTGAGGAAATTATCAATGACTATAAAATGAGAGTCGATAAAAGCTATAAATAATAAGCCATTTTCCACAAGTGTTTTCCAAAAGCCATCAACAAACTGTTTATGACATCTCTTGAGAGATTTCTTGATATTGCAAAAGTTTTCACCTCAATTTCTCCCCATAACTTTCACTTCTTGGCAAAACTTTGATGCGACTGAAATTCGTATTATTTTACTATTAAAGTGTTTTGATACACATAATAAGGGCCTAATTGAAATAAGAATTTCGATGAAATGAATGCCCGCAGTACTTTAACCATATGCCTTGTATTATACGATGCTGTTGTTCATTTGCTTTCAACGCGATTATAGTTATTATAGTTTGGCAGTATAACTAGTACAAGACACATTTTGCGATGTAACAATATCGTAAAACCGTTTGTCTAAAATTTAATGCATGAAACCATATAATTATAGTGGAGAAATTTACTTTTGAGTCAAAGTGTACACAGTACACAAAGAATGCAATTAGCGTTTAGTTTGACATATTCTAGAGATAAAAGGGTTCCTCCCTTTCTCCCCTGCCGAGGAGAATCACAAGTAGAGAACTTATATAGAACATGACTAAATCAACAAACAAATACGTTATTAGTTCCGGGTTCTGGGCGGACCTACCTCCTCTGACTGACATCAAATTTCATACTCACTCACGCAATAGTATTAAAAGAAGACCATGATGTCTCTTCTCATCTTGTTCCTTCAATTACATTCCCCTATCCGGCGTGACATCACTTTTACGATACCCTATTCAACTCTCGATCAAGCCAACTCCATCCCACTGAAAGCGTACTGTAATGCTTATTTAATTATCCATAGGAGACCAAGTGTAAGCATAGCAAGCATAATTTAGTTACACAATCTACAACAGCACGGAACAAAAATTAGAGAAAGAAGATACAAGGGTTACACGAAAATCGTAGAAAAATTTGCATGGATGTTAAACATTTGACTACACGAGAAAGGTAAAAAAAGTAGCAAATTAAAAAAATAATTTGTAAAAGCAAATGCAATAACATCAGTCATTTGCCCGTGAAACGTAATGCTCACTGCTCAAGCACATCACTTTCTTCCCTTTCCCCATTCTTGCCTGTTGCATGTCAGACGAGAGAGATGAAACAAAATACTTTTCTCATTTTATCCAAAGTTTCCTTCAAATAAGCTTTCATGGTACATGTCCTTTAAAGAATTTTAATTTTCCAGGAGAGAGAGAAAAAAGAATATAATACGTAAATGAATTGGATTCCTTATCTTTCTCTTTATTTAATGCTTTTGGCTGAGTGTAAAAGTCATTGCAATTACCACGCTCCCGTATTAAAATATAGAGCAGCTTTAGCTGAGCTACCAAGAATAGTGTAGGTATTAGTGCTTGTGCCCGTTCATATCAATCCTAAAATTTAGCGGTACGCTTACTTCTATAAAAATATGAACTATGGACATGGACTACTTCCATCTGAGTGAACAAGAAACGGACGCCATAACTTTAAAAGCTTTTCTACAGCTAAGCCTCCCTCTGCGTAGTACTGACAGACGGGCAGCTTTCTCCAGAGTCGTGTTTCGCTTCCACTTTATTTCATCAACAAAGTAGCTTTTACCGAGCGGAAGATCCAGTTTTGAAATACATATAATGTCATCTTCAAACTGGAATATTGAACTGTGTGTGGTGGCTATCCAAATGTGTATATGCGATTTCATGGAATGCTGAGCGAAAATAATGGGCTCTTTGGATATAACGTTACCTTTAGCTTTATGAGGCGAACTGACATAAATGGAGGAAAAAGTATATGTCAAGTCTTTTCCGATTAAATTAAGACTCAAATCCGCTTGAATACAGTGAGTGACCTAGCTTGGCCTCCATATCCTTCACCAGTTCTGCTCTACTATATAAAACTAATGAGCATTGTCGGATTAGCAGATAGCTTCTAAAAAAAGCATAAAGCTAAATAGGGTATGAAAACCATAAAGGGTTGGTGGATTGGATATTGAATCGGGTGACAAATCATTTGAAGAGATATGTTATCAAAAAGCTAAAAATTCACCAACTTTTCAATATTTGCTTTTGAAAAACCTGTCAATTCGGATGATCTCACAATTTGCCGGACGATTTCCTACGAGCCCTTTCGATGTATGTGTATTTGAAAATACTGTCTAAAACCTGTTTTATGATAATATACAGAAATCTCTCATGCTATCTCCACAAGCGTACTAAATCTTAAGCATAAATAGATTTTTTGAATAATTTATTCATTTTTGAAAGCCAACCAAGGGCAAACTGAAACAACGGATTGGCAACAAGAAGCCAGCCTTGTAGAATATTTGTTTTTACAAACGGTTGTGTACATTAGTGAATTGAGCTGTCACACAAGACATTTGTATAGATGTCATTATGCCACGAGTTTCATTTGCCTGACAAGCAATACACTCAAATACATGCAACGCAAGTAAAAAGCCAGAAGCATCTTTAAAGAAAAACACATCCATATTATTATAGTTTTCTGTGCAGGCTGTAAATGCCCATCACATATTGAATAGTGAATGGGTTAAATAATCTGGTGAAAAGGCTTAATATTATTTAGCTGTTGTGAACATTCAAATAAACACAAAAGAGCCAACACTTTTGGTTCTCGTCGCCCTGTCACAAATGTCTTTTCCCTCTTGAATATGTATATAGGAATGAAGAGCTCTTTTCACCATGTCGCATATCACTTGACACCACAGCAATTTGTGAAACGCGTTGCTGTCTGTAAGGAATGCAGTTTGTGCAAAACAGCAAACGAAAGTGAGAATGACAGTTTAATTGAGATCACAACAACAAGTCAAGCGTTTACTAATCGGTCTTTCCAAGGAATGGCTACCTTAAAATTCGTACAAGGATTTTATCTCGGTGACAAGCTTTGTATCTCAGGTAAAAAATGTATAAGTGCACAGATAAGGCATGAAAATTGGAGGAAAGCAGGTTGAAGGATTATTTGTATGACATGGAAAAACGAAAAAAGTTTATTCTGCTGTTCCAGCTAAGGGAATGTGAATGCGGGTGGGAAAGTTTTAGTAAAACTAAAAGAGAAAACTATTTGGAAAAGTTGGACTATGCAAAGGGAAGGATTTGAGAGGAACATGGTTTGTTGGTGACGACTACACAATGTGCTCGTAAACTATGAACCTAATTAAAGGACATTCTACTGAAAGCATTCCTTTTCAGAGTTGAGAGTTAAGAGGAGGGGAGGGGTAGGACTGTAGAAAATTGTGTCTGGTAAGTCGATAGTAGAAATCCTTACGAATGTCGAGCTAAACAATTTGTTGCATGAACAACAAAAGTTTTAAGACACGATTTATTGCTAAAACAGCATTTGTCATCAATGATGATGAAACATAACTTTGAAAACAAGAGAAATGACTGGAAAGGAAAAGATCAAACCGGAGAAAAATAGTAGAGAAGTAAGCATGCATAAAGTTATGTTTCATCAAGTTACTTAATAAACAATTCTGATCAAAGCATGATGATCTGAAAAAGAAAGTTATTACATTGCGTGCATATCGTTTTAATTTCCTTTTGCTGTGTCAACAATATCAGTATTTCTATCAGACAGACATCTTCTGTAAGAGCATAAAAACATAGTGGGAGTTAAAATATGAGGCATGGTCGGGAAAATGAGTGAAAGGGAAAATGTGTCACGCAAGGAACAGATGAGAAAGCAAAATATCATATTCGTGTTATGTTTGCTTTCTCCCCTGGGACGTTTGCTACGTGTAATTTGGAAAACGTAGTAGTACTATAATAAAAAGCTCGAATTACATAGCTATCCGAAAACTACTTTTTCCTGCTTTCAAGCCGACTTAGCTGGATCCACTGTGGCTCCAAGTAGACCTATTCGAAGCTTTAGTAACACGGAGTTATTAAACTTTCAATTTCACATCTATATAAAGGCATAGATTATTACATATACACATACATGGTCTATATTATAATAGAGATGCTTGTAAATCCTCTCCCAACGCCAGATCTGTATAATTTTTTTTCAGTTCCGTATCAAAACCACAGCTTCAAAGTGTTGTTTCTTGAGGCATCTTGACGCGAGGATTATTGATGCACGTCAAATATGAAATATTATTTCGCAATTTTAAAAGGCTAAACCACCTCCCCCAATAGTTCGCAATGGCATTGAATGGATGCCTCCTTTTCCCTTAGAAGAGTGAGGGGGAAATGGCTTTGAATCTTTTCCATCAAACTTTAATTTTAGACTTTTAAATGAAATTATTGGAGCGTCGTATACAGGACTAAAATGATAAGATTTTCTGAAAAAAAAAGCTGAACTTTGTACATAGGTAAAATACATGCATGGCTGTATACTTTCTTTCTTGCTAACACTTTTTTCCAATTCCTCTTAAATTAAGGAAATTAGAAAATGTGAAATCAGTTTCTCAAAAAGAACTCCAGGCTATATAAGCTATGCACCTGTTAGCATTGGCATTAACTTTTCATACACGCAAGGATTTTTGATGAGACTTTCTTAAGTCAAATTCCAATAAAATTACCGAGAAATATGAAAAGTAATCCAAAATAATTGAATCAATAAAGGGGAGGGATTTTATCACCTGATTTTCTCCCAATCTCCTGTGCATTTACTTTAGTTTGGTTGGATGCAAAATTGAAATATAGTATTAAAACCGATTATTATTTTACACCTGAAGTTAAGTTAAAAGTATGCAATTGATTGTTTGTATTCCTAACAACTTTCCCAATTCAGTACGGTTCCAGGATTTTTTCATTTATGTTTATATAACCTTACAATACCCAAAGTATGTAATACATAATGTTATACATAACTTGTATAAATAAACAAAGTAAGCGTACACACTCATATACCACACATAATAGCTTCATTATATTTACATCGCTACATGTAATATCTTTAAAAAGCCACATTATTATTTTTAAGACAAGTATTTCAGAGCAGAGCTGTTTTTCCCAAATCTGTGCTATTGCATAAAAGCTACATACATATGTCGAGCTTCAAACCACACATTTTCTCAAAAACATTGCCATACATTGCGTGCAATCCAGCAGAGCGTTTTGTGTAAACAGTAAAAACAGCAGACTTTCCATAAAATTCCACTTCTTTGTGTCATCAAGCCGCTTACATAGAGTTAATTGAATAAGATACATTGCTGCACGCATTTTTTGTAAAGCGAAAGAATTCTTTGTGCTTTACTCACGAGACGAAAATATGGGAGAATGACTAGGAAGAAAAAAAAATATTAGCAACTACAGTGGTGGCAATACATACACATTGTGGATTTTTCATCACAGGTAAACCGTAGTTGACAAGGTAGAGCAGTTTAGTTAGCAATGCTAATTTAAGCCAAGTAAGCAATTTGATAGAAACCTATTTCATATTCCAAAAATAAAAACTAGAAAATTATTTCCATCGTTCTCTTACTATCTTTTGGGTGCTGACTGGCACATAATAGCATAGTAAAGCAGAGAGGAGAGAAACGACGTAGAGAAGCATTGGCAATTTACAACTGAATATTTTAGCAGCTTATTTCTTCTTGAAGCAATCTGTCGTATCTGCTTAGCGTAAATGATGAACGACTTAAAAACAGAATTTTTTCCTCGTTTAAAATGACAGGCGCTCTTTCATTGCTACCATTCATTACACTACATTGCATACTTACATATTATACTCCTCCTTCGTTTATAAATGTGTATTCGGAAAAGGAATACCAAATTTAATGGCATATACTTCAGATGATGATGCGTTACTACTCAGTTACTCTATTATATCAACCATACCAAAACATGATTGCTCTGGGGGCTGCGGATAGAGAAATGATGATGGACCATGTAAGATCTAATGTGACACTACCGCACGGATGGATGCAAGAAGACGTGAAGAAATGAAGACGGACTGGGAAAATATATCGAAAAAAATCGACAGTCGAAAGGATGCGCAGGAACTAACATGGAACGGTTATAATATTGTTATTTATATACCATTTCCACATTGTTATTGGCAATGATGTAAATTTTAATACATGTAAATCTGCTCCGTGTACGAACAAGGATTGAAGATATGGATCATACTGCCATACACTACACAGTTCCATAGATCCAACGAAAGACGCGTATATGTAGGTATGTAATGGCACAATTGAATAAAACGTCGTAAACGGTATTATAAAGTGGAGCCTTGCCTTATAGCATCCAGCTATCACCTTGCCCCTCATCTCATAATCCGAATATGTAGATAGTGATTTTAGACGGATTTTCTCTAGCAATAAAACAAAAGTAGCATTCCAATGTTGTTGAAACGGAAGCACCGACAGACAAACATTGTCAAACGCTTACTGCTGCAAATATAAATATACACAACTTGTCAACGACGACTGTATCGACCGTACCTTTGTTGTGTATGGACCTATAGTATTTGCAATTTGTGGCATGTGTGATTGTGAGACGCAGAAACAATATTGCTACCCTTATGAACAAAATATTAGACAAAATTGGATTCTACTATAAAGTTGTTTGCCGAAATATCACTATGCATGAGAGAAAATATTATGGAATTGAGCATTCATACATTCATACTTTTTGCTAAGTAGTTTTGGACTTGTGGTGATGAGTAATGACGCAACAGCCTTCCATCATCCACTTATCTTATATTAATGTACGTGTACATTTCATATATTTTGTTGTTTCTACTAAAATTTACAAAACATCTTATGAAGTGGTTCTCATCGTCATAATATGTGGACCTCTTAAACCTCTCAACGTATACCAAATCACGGAATCCACTCTCCACAGGCACTACAACTCGATATGGCAAACATGAAATTATTTTCTAAGTTTCAGGTTGTTCGTAATTTGAGCCTATCGCGTGAAGGTAAAGTCTGTATTGATGAGAAGTGAAATCATTCTATACATGGAATCCAAAATTGAGCACATTATTGTTGACGAAGAGACTAACAAAATTGTTTGTCCAATTCGTGGACAC
Source organism: Coecobrya sp. COE2 (assembly GCA_027743765.1). Classification (NCBI taxonomy): domain Eukaryota; kingdom Metazoa; phylum Arthropoda; class Collembola; order Entomobryomorpha; family Entomobryidae; genus Coecobrya; species Coecobrya sp. COE2. The sequence goes on from JAHZMV010000171.1 coordinate 15,107, forward strand.
CAGATATCACACACTTAAAAAAAGAACAACAATGTGAACCTCCATGAAAGTGTGTTTAGCAGGTATTAAGATGCAGAGAGGTTTGTAGTAGCTCACAGAGTGAGAGTACTCTCGTGTCGTGACCATATCATATAATACGTCCAATTTGTCTCTACATACATGTTCCACAGATCTGTGGCTAAAAGCGTATTGATTTACGGCTAAATCAGTCAACCAACCTGAAAGTAAATAGGGAAAGGAAAAGACAACAACAAAGCTTCTACAACTTTAGACTTTAGAACGTGTAGGAAAGTAACGGTTGAGAGAAGCATAATAATATAATGTTACGAAATAAATTCTCTTGTATCGTATGAGCATGTTCGGCTTATATAACTTTCACCTTTTTCCAACAATTTCGCTCTTCCATCGTATCAATTCCAACCTGCCAGCAAAATTTACTTGTTTGCATTAAACTTAATGAACATTTTAGTTTAAATATCTATTTGTTACAATATTACTACTGCAGCACAATCAAATCTTCTCCAAGGATCCGCGTTTTACAATTTTTTCTGCGTAGCTCGTCTTTTTTCCTTCAAAACTCAATAGAGCGTAAGACTATATGACACAATAAAAGCAAAAATTCTCCAATTTATATTCATACATGAATGAATGATTGAGCAAATCCCACGAATGCATTGGACTGTCATCACATCAAAGCATTTTAGATGCTATATATATACATACAAATGTAAAAATACTTTGAGAGAGTCGCCTCCCCGAGTATTTCATTCCAAACAATAACTGTGCTTATAAATTGTATACATACATTGCAAAACTTTGAATCATTCACATTCTCTAATACAGATGTGTTTGTGTTATTCAAATCAATTTCAGTGCAGACTGCGTATCTTTCCCTTTCATACGAAATGTTACCAGCAAGCACTTTACTTTTTACAACTGCTCTTTTCTTCTTCATCTGCTGCGTGCATACTCCGTCGTCATCAACATCATCATCGTCTCGTACCACATATTATAGTGCATGCCTACATGTCTTGTTTTTTTTCGAGCTCATTTTCAGTCTCAAAAGAGCGTCCAGAGAAACACACAAGACTCAAGAGTTGTTAGACAATGTCCATACACAAGTTTTGCGGATGATGACGATGAGAGAGAGAGAGATGAGTTTGATGAAGCTGTTTGCTAGTACTCATGATTTATTTACACACAAGCTTTATCCTTTCTCCCCAACTCATCATCCTTCTCGTTTGTGTCGAGAGTTATAATAATCATAATAATAATAGGGAAGTACTCCATCCATACTGCTACTCTGACTAAACGAATATTAGAGAGTTGTACAAAAACTACCCTTTCCTACACAATATCACGGCAATAATGGGATACTAAGGACAAAAGCAAACTAGTGTGTGTGTTCATACGTATATAGTATGTGGTAGGCATAATAACGCATTAGCAAAGTTACAATAGACGCCAAGAGGGTGATACTGGGATACTGGCTGGGTTTTCGGCTCTGGTGTTGAGTGATCTCTGTGTTCTATATGCTTAAGCTTCACAACTGTTTCCTTTTGCATGTTTTTGCTTGATACGTGATACATACTGTTGTTGTTAAAACTGTAATGTGGGAGTATGGGACAAAATGCAAACAAAAAAGAAAAATCTCTTGAACAGTTTTCAGTATATATTTCTCATGATTTCTATATATGCTATAAACATAACAGCATGCAAATCTTTTCGTAATTTTCTTCAAGACTTTTTTTCTGTAATAGTCAATAGTATACTTTACAGAGCGCTCCCGTTGTGAACAAGATTGTATGACGAAATATTTTGTATGTAGCAATGTGATGAAATAATACACATTAGTTTGTAAATGTAAAAGTTTTCTTTTACAAATTATGTTTCAAACAACCTTTAACTATGCGCCCAGGTAGAAAAAACATTGTTATAAGAACGAACAACAATAATTTTAATTGTGTTCTCTTACTCTGTAAGTCTCATATCAGTTTCGAGAAAAAAAATAAGCCACTGTATGTAACTATCTCTAAATATGTACTCGCGCGCGGGTAGGTTATTATTTCTGTTTACAATAGAACTGCCTATACACAAAACAAATATGCATAGGGAATCGATTTTACCTGAAGCCAAAATATTCACCTCGGAACACTTTCAAGAGTTCGGATTGTTCCTAAACGAATAAAAGCCTGATTCAAATAGGGAAAGAGTATATACGCGTTTGGTTCCAAGTACCACTATACTGACCATTAACTCTCGCACAATCTCTCTTTGATATTATATTATGGTATATGAAATCCTATTTCAATGCAATATTCAATTTCATTCACTTCACTTACCAAGTGAACAATCCACAAAATGAATCTAATCATTGTCCGTTTGCATTACTGGTAATATTATGAGAGAAAGGTAAAAGGAGACTTATTGGCAACCAATATTAGATTTATTACATGAAATGTTGCTATATGGTTAGATAGATATTTATTTGGCTACCCTGATTTCCCACAATACTCCAGAGAAATCCAACCAGAGTCTGGAGTCAGTTAGGTAGAACAGATAACTTTGCTGGACGGACTCTGATATGCGTGTACTACTAGTGTTACATGAAAGTATGAAATATTAATGTACCGTACATAGATGCAGCAAAGAATTTAGAGCATGTGTGTGCTCGTTCGAGTGCATATTTCAGTAAATTGCTGTTGGTAGTACGTACGCAATTACACTCTCGAGCTCGCAAGTCTTTCACTACCACACAGCTCTCCTGCTTTGTTAAAGAAACTGTAATGACACGTACGCCAATAACCAATAGCATTATGGTCACACGTTCTTTCTCTTTTGCCGAATGCGCAGGAAGGAAACAACATTTTTGATAACAGCATATTATTCCCATAACTTCTACAACCAGCCAGTCAAACTAATTAAATTTGCCAATTGCCCCTTTTCCTCCAAACTTCCCGAGTATTTGTTTCAGTCGTTTTTCCTGTCCCATCTAATAGCATTCGATGAGGAACATGTTGGTCGTTAAAACGTAAAATAATAGATGTGACGGAACTCACTATGAAGGGAAGTAATATGAGCCATGCGGAAGAACAGCCTAGAAACAGCAGGATAACAATTTATTCCCTGTGTTGTGTGGCCATACATGCTCTCTCATTGATTATTTACAGGAACATTTGGACAACAACAGTGAAATTGAAGTATGGGCATAATAATCAGTTATAGTAACTTGAGTAGCTTTCCAATTACCATTTCAAAATTATTTAAGAGTTTATAGCGTCCACTTTGCTAGCATTTTTTATGATGAATTGGCAGTCAATTTAACAAAGTAATATGTTTTTTTAAACCTTTTTGTGCGTACTCACCGATGGGGTCCACATGGGTTAAATGGTCCACAAAGTCGCGCTTTCCTAGGTAAACAGTTATCTGTAAAAGAGAAAAAGAGAAAATTTCAAATTCCCAAAAGTGTTTCATAAGCTATTACGAAATTTGCCACTATTTCACAAGACGGGATGGGAAAACGGATGAATGTAATCTACAATAATCCTTCTTGCTTTCTCATCATGTTCTTTCTCCTGCTTCCATTACTCCCAGAAAACTAATACGATTTGAAAAGGCAGTCAGTCTGAAAGCGTTTGTCACCAAAGCGCAAAAAGTCATGAAAACAAAAAAGTGCCGAGAAAGATCCATACCTACTTATGCAGGGTAAAGCGAGCAGACGCTAAACCCGTATACCTTGCATAAGCTGCGGCTCACTAGCAAGCAATAACAGTGTAATAAATCACACTTCATATTCCTATAATTTCGTACAAGTTTTATTGCCACAGCCGGAGAATGAATCTGGTAAAAACCGTATAGTTTTCTGGATTTAGTGGATGGTTGAAAATATCAAACTAGAAAAAAGAAAAGAAGAAAACTTTTACCTTTCCATTTGGGGAGCTCTTCTTAAACACCCGAGTTCCTTGCCTTTTACTATTGTCATCCATCTTGATGTCGCAACAGTTTAAAGAGTCGCTTTTCTTTTATTTACTCAGATGTCAAACTAGCCTGAAACAAAAAAAAGAACACGCAATTGAAATTTCATGCCAGCTTTCGTTTTTAATAACAAGGACTATAAAAAAGGTTTATAAATATGAATAAGAAAAATGATCGGTTGGGAAAATTACTAAAAACCCACAATGTCTACTCTACACGCGCTTTTATGGGGATTGTCATAAACGGTTTGAATTGTCGTATCCAATTTCGGTTATCATACAAAGTAAATTATGTATCCATACCATAAGGGTGTCGCTTTTATTGGTATGTTGATTTAATGGAAGGATTATATTGCTTTGGTGGTTGCAAACAACGCAAAAAAACGAGTGTATTTGTAATATTTGTTCCCTTTTTATACTACACTCGGTACCGCAAACTGTTGATTTTTTGAGAATCAATTTGCTACAGGAAAGTGAAAGTAACAACTTTAGTTTCTTTTCGGTGTTCGACCGTTCGTTATATCGGTAGCTTAAAAAATCCTTTTGCATGACAATACCATTCTTCTTACAGGCGAGGGAAAGTGAGACTGAATGCCCCAGTCAGTAAAAGATACATACATACATAATATATTTTTTATACATATACGCTTTTACATTACAATAGTTCAAACAAAGTCCACTTTTACGGAATGCTTCAAACCGGCAAAAGAAAGCACTTTTCTTTTGATATTTACGTTTTAGAACACCACTTGTGCCATTTCCCTGGCGCATGTGACGCATTGTTGTTCATATTATTATTATTTACGACTCACCCTTCTCTCTTCCTTTTTTTATACTTTAGTTCCAAACTTTCAAAAAAGGGATTGCATTTCCACTTGTGCAAATATTATATTCCTGCCGACAATCAAATGACAGAAGGAAAAAGTATTCACTTTTTTTCCAATGAATTTCTTAAAGTGTCTCTCTAAATCGTAATATAAATAGCACAGTATAATAATAGGACATGATGTTATTTCAAATTTTTTTTACTCTACGTGCTGAAAAGCAACGGGACGCACATATACACACTAAAAAAGTGTGACACTGTTCTGTACCAACCACTGACTAACCACTCAAAATAATAGTTTCTTTTGTGCTCCTCTTACTTCATGTCACGTTGGTACGGTTCACTTGTGCAGAAAACATGATCATCATACCTTATGTCTATAAAATGTCTGTTTGCTTGTGGTCGTTGTGTTCTTCTCTCACTGAATGACACATTGGTGGTGATGAGATGACTGTTAGACAGACATCTATTGTGGGCAATATAATAATATATGCTCTTTTTTGTTCACACAAAAATATAGGTGGATTATTTATGTCTCATATTGTACATTTTTTTATACCACAAAAATTTCACTTCAGCAGAAGAAGAAGAGAACATATTATTTTGTATGAAAATACGGGCAGTAAATGTGTGTGTGTTTGCGTTAGTTGCTTTTGCAATTACAAGTCTTGGTTATATAACGACATCTCCATCATCGCATGGATCAATTTTATTTTTACATGCTGACGCTGACGCTACGTGTGCGAGATCATAACATTGTTCTCTCAGATACACTTTACTTTTTATAATAATGTTCATAATCATAATAATAAAGTATAAATATACCATGTAGTAGTAGTACTCATGCCTAAAAACTAAAAAAAACTTGATCTCGAAACGGATAAAAAGTAATGGTGTGTAGTCTGTGTGCTGTCCCTTTTTCTCATATTATCGCAAGTACAATAGCAGCATTTTCTTTTCTCTCTCACACACTCAGTCCTTTAGTTTTTATCCAAAAAAAACTCTGAAGAACTTGAAGACTATTTTTTAGCTTGGTTATATGGTGGTATTTGGTAATACCATACTGCTTTTTTCCATGTTCGCTCTTTCTCGCGTTCAAGATAAACCGCAAAAATGACAAGAATTCTAAGATTCAGTTTGGCTTCCTCTCACTTCTCTTTTCCCTTTTCACACAAACACATTTAATATACAATACAGAGAGAGACACACGCACACACTTTCTTTTCTGTCTTTTGCTTTCTCCTTCTACAATACTTTCCTTTTCACTTAGTCTGAGAATTTTTTTTCATTACTATATTTTTCCCTCTGTACTTTCTATTGTTACACACATTCCTCTATTTAAACTTGATCCAGTCATGTTTTGCTTGGTAGGTACTCAGAAACTGGGAGAGAGAAAAGAGAAAGAGAGAAAATTTTGTGCATGAAACGTCTGCTTCTTCAACTCCCTACTCGTGTTTTTGTAACAAGACCTTGTAGTACCCGTGCAGAGAGCGATAGTTTAGAAATTCAAATTGATGGATGAATACCTTTTGGTATCCTCCGTCGTTTCTCTCTACCTTTTAACTTGAAAGCATCTTTATCATGTAAAAAATACTTCACAGCAGGGAAAAACATGTAATACGAAACGATTTTTTCGTGTAACAGACAGAAGAAAAAAAAACGGAAAACAGCTCTCTACCTTATTATCTTGTCGGCTTGGCGTCTGATCCAGTTCTGGCACGATCCTCGGCTAGCCGTTGTACTTTAAGAGTATAGTAGCGAGCGTGTAGTAAGTAGTAGCAGCAGCAGCAGCAAAACCAGCTTCTTTTCTTTCGGTGTTGCTGGGAAATGAGGAAAAAATCGATCGATCCGCGCTTTACCGTTCTTTTTTAGATATGCTTTCCCTTCTGACTCCTTATATCTCTCTTCCTTTCTAATTCCACCGTTATTTAGAACCTGTGTAATAGCTTAATATTATCACAAGAGGCAACGACTTTTCTCTCCTTCCTCTCTTGCAGAGCCCAAAGCGTAGTTGTAGTAGTAATTCTTGCCCACAAATGGAAAATCAACATGTACGATGATGCATCCCACTTTGTGACTTTCTCCTTATCTCATGTTACTCCAGGAGAACAATGGATAATATGAAAGTTCATGAAAATTATGTCGTATCGCAGCAGAAACACATTCTGGTTTAGTACTCCGTGTTTTAAAATGGGAAGGTTTGAATTAGTGTGTTGGAGTTGTAGCACAAATGTCTGGTTGAGCTCCAGCAATATTTGGGTTGCTTGCATGTGGGTAAACGGTTACGGTGGTGGAATATCGGTGGGATAAAGTATAACGGAAAGTTGTATACAGGTCGTCGTCGTGTACTTTGTTGTCACAAGTCTCACAATTCATTTTGTGCTGGGGATCAGCTCATGGAGGACTAACTTGGACTTAATTTATTGCAGATGGTGTGCGCGATTCACGGATCACAAAATACAATATTATTATTGCTTCAAAAATGTTTTTTTTATTCAGCAACGCCGCAAACATTGTATGGATGATACAACGCCATTTCCGTTGGAAGTCCGTCTGTGGCCTGTGGTCATTATTTCATGTAAATTTGTGGTCTCTGTGTTGGGTTTACTACTATTACGCTTACATCTGAAAACAAACAAAAAGCATATAACCATGAGCATCATTCATTACAAGAGAAAATATGTACATAAAGTACAATGTAAAATTATAATTAATGACAATACTAATGAGATTAACCAACATAATATATTATGTACATAATGGGTAAGCAATCAATGTGCCTCGGTCAAACAAAACTTGTTTGTTGGTTGAAAATCACATTCATCTGCTTTTATTTTTTCGTTTGCAAGTTTAAATACATATTTGCACTGGTAGTCCGTAAACAATTAGTAAATTACATTATTTAGACACTTTTGTTTCACAGTGGAGTACATTGTGCAAAAATCAGGGAATTGATAGAAGTCGATTCTGTATAAAACTCATTTACGTATTATTTTGGGCAACGAAGGTGGGATAATACAATTTGTAGTCTTGTCATTACACGTTTAAAGTATTAAAGTTAACAACAATTTGAATGTCTTACCTGAGAAGTTATGACTTATTTGTAAAGACTAAAAAAATCATTAGGAACAAAAAATTTCATACAACAGCACAGAAAAAACACTGGACTAATCACTTAACTTTTGAACAACTTCCTGTCACTAACCATTGAAAAGTCTTTATGATCATATTTTACATTGTTAAGTCTGTCAGTCACATTCGCCAAATTTAGGCAACTTTTTACTGTAGTTCAGTAGTTTTCCAGTGTGTTTTATCTAAATGGCACCAGTGGTAATGATGAAAGATTAAATAAACCCAATTTATTGCTTATGCTAATTTAAATTTCTCTTTTACAGTTTTCTTAACAAACGTCATTCGTTGCAAAAGTTGACTTCACTTTTTTAATCTTTGCTCATGAGTATTTTGTTAAAGAAACGGTTACGAGTGTGACATGATTGTTTTTAAAAAAATGTGTTGCAGTTATCCTATGGACGACACCAATTTTTTTTATTTTAATGAAATAAAAATACCTTTGTTCAAAATTTGTGCAAAAAACTTAACTTCACATTCTAAATAAATAAAAATTTGTTGAAAGCATCCTAAGGCCATTGGGTTTTCTTATTGCTGAAGGAAACTGATGCAAATCACTTAAAGGATGATAAATTATTATATATA
>JAHZMV010000172.1:0-21244 GCA_027743765.1 Coecobrya sp. COE2
TATTTGAATAATATATTGATTGTAAAGTAAAGTAAACACTGCACATCATAATGTAGATATAGTCTTTCTAATCTGTTTGAATGAAACCAAATATGCGTTAAGAATATAACATAAGAGAAGGAAAATGCCTGGATTAGGGTAGCCAAATTCCTGTTAATTTTCACTTTCTGTGACATCTTATTTCAAAACATTTGGACAGGGATAGTTTAAAGTTGTGCTGACTTTACATGATATAAGAGGAAAAGGGAAACTGTCATGTAACAAACTTTTTTAGTGGTTTGAAACAATAAAAGGAATTTGAAAAATTTCCCAAAGTTTCTCAAAGGCTTCTCAAAATTCATTATTTAAAAGTAAGGCGTAATGAATATGTCTTTGAAAAGTTGGTAATAAGCAGGTGCATTCAAGTTGACAAAAATATAATAATAGAATGAAATCAGTAACCACATTTCATTTGGTTTGTGATGCTTATTCGTTTTTTACATTTCTTCAAACATGTGGGATTATGATTTCATATCTCTCGAGACAATTTGTTGAAATATTCTTGAACAGTTACAAGAAAAATTTGCATACCAATTAACACAAGTCTGTTGTGGGATGTGGCTTCACGTAATAATTCATGATAAATAGTTTGCAATTGAAAAATATAAAATGTGTAACCACTCATCTACAGTTAATTACCAATAAAATGATCATTATATACTTTTGAATAATATTTTGTTGTTGTTGTTGGCTTCTGTAAATAAACTAAATATTATTTAAAACATGCTGCGTCTCGTCTGCCGACTTGTTTATTCAGGCAGGTCTAAACCATAAACAACTAACAAATAGGTATTTTAACCGCTAAACCCCTGCCAGGTTTGTTATCTATTTCTTACGTAGAAAGTGTCAATATGAAGCTCATTTAGCTTTTAACAACTAAAACTCACATACCGCACATTATTCCAAAAATGCTGACATTGAATGAACACACACGTTGCATTTTTTTAAAAGCTCATCTCAACTTCATTTTCATGTTTCATGAAAACGCATCACGTCAACATAAATAGCTTCCTAAAAGGGTCATGACACCAAACCACAGGTGTATTATTTCCCTTAGCATAAAAAATATTTAGCCATTGAAATGATTTCATCAAATTTCCCTGAAACGAGGGATTTCTCTCTCAAGAATAAAGGATAAAATGTTTTTTTGCTGAAAATCACTTTTGAACCTTACTATTGTTATAATTTAGAAATCATAAGTTATCATGTAAATATTTTATCCATTTTATCGAGCAGCTAGAACCAAAGAGGTATAGGGTTATATTCTCCTTCCCACCGTGGTTAGAACTTTTGAAGAGGAAATTCAAGCCAAGCGTCAGGCCATAATACCGTATAACCATCGTTTGGCATATAACATGAATGACATGACACCAGGCCAGACGGCAAAACAGACATACATGCAGTGGGTGTGTTCTCATGAAGTATCTCCAGGCCTTATTCATAGCTTGCTTAATCTGGTGAAGGGTGACGGTAGCTCACATAGAGAATCCTATTGTTTTAGATGATCGACGAGGCAAGGTCTTTGACGTTTTATTAACCGGCTGCTGTGTCATGTGAGCCGGTATAACTAAGCTTTTAAGAGAACAATTAAGACCTCTTCCATTCGAGATATTCTATTAAATTCAAAATTGTAACAAAAATGTTCCAACTTACTTAGTAGCAAGAGCTACGATAAATCTGAAAACTGAAAAACGGTAAATAAAGTGTAAAGGTTGCTGAAGCCACAAATGAATAGGTAATCACAAGGGCGTTTTATTGTTTTCACAAAACTGTAATTATGACTCAACTAATTACTTTGAACACCGGTTGTGTGGAAACTCCTTTTTACGCAGAACAACATTACGAAATTCTTTCTTGGCTATAGTTTTTCTCTCTTCCGTTTACACTGTTACCAAAAATGTGTAGACTTTTATAATGGAGGAATAACGTAACCAACGCACAAGGTATATTTGTGAGTATTTTCTACAGTTCTATGCATCATGCATTCTAAATCTTTTGGTCTAGCCTGAAACATTTTTTATCCATGAGATAGAAGGGAAAGTGGAAAAAGCTTATCTCGTCAAGTTTAGTTTTAGTCTCTGGAGGGAATCAGCAATCTACGATGTACACATCATCAGAAATAAGGACGTCTGTAATTGCTGTGTCGGCTGGCTATGACCGCCAATGATTATATCCAGGGGAAAAGGAAAGGTTCAAGATAAGTCAAACGAACTCATTTGACTTAAATTGAGTTTTGTATCAATTGCCCTCGCCATGTTAGCTTGTACATGAAAATAATGTCTACAGGTAGTGTGTACATTTGACTATATCGCAAAGTAAACAAGTACAGACAAATTCCTCGGATTATTGGATCAATGAAGTGCAGATCATTTTGTCAACTCTACTTTCCGCTGACATGATAGAACCAGAGATACTAATACTTTATAAAGAATGATGTATGCCCCTTTTCCCAACAACTCAACAAATCAATAGCCCGAAGTAGAGTACTTCAGCAGTACAAAATCTTGCGTGTTGTTCTGATATTAATGATGGAAATCCATATATTATGTTATGTCCATATTAGTCCACAACCGCATCCTTTCCTTACAATTTTATCTTTAAATTTATTTTCCTGGTGGCACAACAGAGTCCCTTGGGAGTCGACACGTGTGTGTATATGTCAGAAAGAGCAGAAGGTGGCATATAAAAAACAATGTTGTATTCATCTTACTGTTTAAGGCAATAGCTTAATAGAAGGGACTGGTTATGAACAATACATTATGTACGTTTTGTAGGGTTCCATACAAAGTAAAAAATACCATTAAAAGAAGAAAAAAAGAAGGCATAGTATGTGCTTATGTGGCACTACATATCAATATACGAAGACCACACAGCGTAATGTACCAATTTTGTTGGCGGTGGTGAGCCAGAAAAGAAAATGGTTCATATGACGTACATTATCAGATCAGATAGTGTCTTTGAAAATGAAGATGTATGTAAACTGCTTTTCTCGACGCATTGATACAAAATAACTAACAAATTATGGACAAAGTATATATATGTATACTCTAGTTTATATACTAAATGTTTGAATCACTGACTTTGGTTTGTTTTCCATTAAAAAGTTTCTCGTGCATGTCTCATATGGTTCAAAATGCTGTACAAATAATGGCTTTACAAGACAATATTATAAAATCTGTAAATCTGGCGTCCATGCACGCATTTTCTCATCTTGTTTAGAATAAATACAAACAATGTTTTTCATGAAGACTCCCTAGACTCTTTTTCTTTGTTTCAATTCACATCAAAATACTTGAAAAAGGAATGAGTAAATAAAAACGATGTTTTGCCATTTATGCCATCCCTTACTCTATGTTTGTAATAAGTTTAGCATACCATACTCTATGGAGAAGGAGTAAAAATAATAAAATATAACAAGGAATGGTGGCAAGGAGTATTGTAAAAGAAAGATAGTAATATAGTTTTGATTCCAATCTGACGGAAATCTCACTTTGCCCAGTGCACGCACGCAGCACCCGCAGTAATAGCAGCAGTGCACACACAACCGTCAGCAGTAGCAATGAAATGAGAATGAAAATAATCTCCCAGAAAACAAAGCCTTTAAAAATGCTAGTTATTTGCTGCATTTTATAAACAAACAGCATCAAACAACACTTCTTCACGATACACCATAGCCGCAACACCGCTTCTGCAAACCGAAAAAGTACAAATGTAATGGTCATGAATTTTCCTCGATCTGTCTCCTGAGAAGGCGATTTACTCAACGAGATTCCCCTGGACTCCCTTTTCTTTTCTTATTTATTACGAACATTGCAGCGTTTCTTTTCTCAATGAAGGACGAGAGACGAGACGTTACAATGGCTTCTTGTAAATAGACATGTACTTCATGAATTCGTACTGTTATGTGTTATTATGCCTTCTTTCATTGTACAATTCATGTAGGACCACTTGACTGCTATGTGAAATATAAGCATCAATGTCGTGGTATATAAAGTTTTCATACGTCCCTACATTCTATATATTCTTTCCTGGAGATCGGTGATATTAACACAAGCACGTTTACATATTCTCATAATACATTCGCTATAAACTAAACAAAAACTCATTTGATAACATTTGATTGTGTTCACTCACCATGCCATAATCCACGGGAAGATGCGCGTAGATGTTATTATGAAGCCGAGAAACGGAAAAGATGTAGCAAATGTACGTACGTAGGGAGAAGTGCATCGTTGCACTTTTAATATAAATATAAATAAAAGTTGTGGAAAAGAGCAGATAGGGAGGCAGTGAAGATGTGCCAGAAGTAGTAATCTTATGTAAAATGTATCAGATCAGAAGATGCTCCCAAGATAGGAAATAGTATCATACATGGAAAGAAAATGCATTGTTTTACGGTGCATACTCCCACGTACCCACACACATCCATTTTTATATCATCCCTTTCTGTTATATATTTCTTCTCTCTGACTTTTTATGCATCATTTTAGTAGCACCAGCAAAAACACCAGCTACAATCTTGACTTGTGCATTCATGCATGCTTTATACACACAAGGGGAAAAGAGGCATGTCGTGCTGCATGGGATAGGAAAATGGGATGCTAACAACAAATGTAGCGATGAGAGATATGCATTTCGGAAGAAGGTGCGTACAGAAAAGTTTTGTAGGGAGAGGAAACAGGAGGCTGGAGTGCTGTGAGTGAATAACGAAAGTAGAAGTAGGCGATGAGAGAAAAGCACTTGAACATAAATTCTCAGTTGATTGTCAAAATTTGCATTTTAAGGGATGAATGAGATTAAGACAGAACATCTTTTCTTCTACGAATGAGCCATCACACTTGCTGGTAGTTATTTAAGTAGAGCTGACTGACTGAGTGAGAACTGAAGGAGGACAAGTACAGAAGACTAAAGTAATGCAGAACTCCCGTGAAAGAAGAAAATACTGAACAGTGAATAACAGCGTGCAGAAATGCAGAGATGCACTAATAAAATGTAATAATACTGCACAATACTCTAACATGCTGATTCTTTGTTGTTACTGCATGATATCCAAAAAAGAGAATGGAGAAATGGAAATAAGAATGGAGCATGTTGGAACGGCAGGAATCTTGTTTGGTGTGATGTTGTAATGTGTAAAAGTATTTAAAAACAAGTTAACAACAAAAAAGTGTTAGCTTCTCTCCAAATGCGTAAATGCATTCACAACAGGAAGGAAAGGGTTTGGAGAAAACGGGATGTAGGGATAATTTACGCACTTTGCTTACATTTATAATGGTTCATAAAAATCTTCTTGGTTTGTTGTCTTGTGCATCATAGGAGGTGGTACTAATAAGAATGGAAAGCATGGTAAAGTGCTTTTTCCTACAAAAAATACTTAAAAATTCGTTTTTGTGTTCATGTTACATACAAGAGCTAGGAGTAGAAAAACGACAGAAGAAGAAAAGTAAAGTAGAAGTAATCATATTTTGTTAGAAAGGAGTTCTCTCCTGCATAACGGAGCAAGCAGCAACGTTCAAAAGTTTCTTTAAAAGCTCAAAAAGGAGATTAATTATCTTAGAGGGGGAGTCAGAACTATATTTAATGTGCTCAAATTGTAAGTTTAGGTGTGCAAGAAGAGAGTCTTCTCAAAAACTTTGAAAACTTCTTTGTCTTTCTTCACTGATTTCTTTTACTTTGTTTGTCCTAGCTGGTATTAAATGAAATTTTTATTCCTTCTAAAAAGATTAATTTCTCATTTCTATTGATTTGTACTTTATTAAGATTTACAACAGTTCGGATTTTCTCTGAAAAGTTTATGGCTTTCGTTCTGTCTGATAAATAAAATAAAAGGGACGTTCCATTATAAAAGTTAATCATCGTAATAATAAAAAGTAGATGGGTTGTGAAACTCAGACTCGGACTAGTGACTCATGTCATAACAGCAATGGGGTAGTATCTCGTTTTGTATGGTATATACCACCAGTAACCACCAACATGACATGCCATTTTTAAACTACTTGCCATTAGACACCGGATGCTTCATTTGCCTACTAAAATTATTGTCATCTTCAAAAACCCCAGCCACGAAATGGATTTCCATTTGTATTCCTTTATTTTTGTCCTTATTACATACGTGTAGTAATATTATTACTCATTCATATATAAAATACAACCTTTATTATTATCGTAAAAAACTCATGACTAAAAAATTGTAACTACATTACTTGATAATACGCTGCGTGCTTTCTCTGTTGTGTTCTGATGTCAAATGTGGGCTTGCTTGCGGAAGTCTATGTGACAGGTTTGGTTTTGTTGTTATGTATTTTAAAATCAAAAGCCGACACAAGTCACATAATAAAGCACTAGCATAGCCATGACCGTGACTGGCAGAAATTGTCGATCCACTTAACAAAATTAATTTAACTGCAACAAGAGGTAAATAACTACATAGATAACATTGTGTATTTTCAATATTATGTATAACAGAGTAAATTAATGATTAAACAGGTTCCTAATCCCTAATCATATATTACATCGAAACAAGCCGGACGTGAGGTCATATGCAAAATTCATATGATAAATATCGTACAAAGTGAGAAAACGGTGAATATTTACTTTGTGCAGCTGCCTAGATAGCATATTATTTCTATTGAATGAATATTATTGTATATTCAAAGCATGGACACCAAACAAAGCAAAGTGTCAGAGGTCAGTCCTCTTTTGGTAAACACGAGGCTCAAAATAGATCCTCCTCCCTTCCTACCCAGAAGCAAAAACGATAACTACACAAACAAGATCAAACCGTTTTTACTCACACATCAAATCGAGTCATTCACTACTAGTCAATCCCAATAACTCATCATCATCATTGAATTAGGAAAAAAATATCACAATAGATGACAAGTTTTCTAATAATATATTGTATGTACTGATGATCGATGTAACTTCATAACAAGGTAAAATACTGTAGGCTAACAATGGATCTTACATGTAATCCCCTGGCTGAGTGTGAGTAATACATGTAATCTATATAATACTAAAAGATTAAACCGAGTGTGACAATACACCACCAGTATTGTAATAAACAGAAAGTACATATTGGGTTTCGATTTTTTTCTAGTTTTTGGGGTAAAAACTGAAATGCTACCTTCCTGTTAGCTGTTGTTGTATATCCGCGACTGCTGTCCTGTCCGTTTTTTTGTTGACTTCAGTCACAGTGATTACATGCAATTGATGCATTTCTCGACGGTTGCATCAGTTCAGTGCATCATTCATCATAAAACTCGATAATAATGAACATTGTGCTTCATTTTTTTCCGCTGCATACTCTTTCACTGTAATAATAACGTTTGATGTTATTGTTCGTCTACGGAAATGTGTACCTATATATCAGACTAAGCGGCGTGTTTACAACAAGCTTACGATATTATTCATTCACGGACGGACAGACAATGGGTAAATGTTTGTACAGATGCAAAGTACGGATGTTACAATATTTTTACTTAATATACATCCTTCGCTCATTGAATAAAATAAGAAAATAATATTTTGTTTGATGCTTGTTTATTTTCTGAGCTTAAATAATATGCAGCAAGCGTATCAAAAGGACAGTCGTTTTTTTTGGAAATTGTACACATGTCGAATTCGTCACAGTTTTTGAAAAGTAGGAAGTGATGCTCCTGCTCCTATACATGGTACCAAGTGGACATTATGTACACTTGGATATAATTTGCTCCCAGCTAGCGTCTTCTCACCCTGCTTTAATTTGGCCACGTAAAGGATAAAAATGAAATCTAAAAAACAACGCGAAATGTGGAAAGTAATACAGCTGCATTGGAGAATATAAAGTTGGAATATTTTTCTGGAAATATTATTGAACGCTTGAGTGATTGCTCTACTGCAATGCAATATACCATTACCGGTCAGGGTCAGGGCGCATCCTAAGCTAAATCCTTGTACTGGAGGTATGGATCTGTTTGTATTATGTTTGGATATTCCTCACACTCCATTTAACCAATATAACGTCCTAACTCTTGTATTAAAGGAGAGGAAAAGGAAGTTATATTTATCGAAACTCCTAGATGACCTACCATATCATAAATAATAAAAGAAATGTTGGAAATATTTATCGTTGACGTTGCTTTACGAGTCCTACAGGTTTATATGAATGTAGAAGAAATCAATAAAAAATAAATCAAATTGGATGTTTATGTGACCGAGATTGAAAAGTGCACAGTTTACGGTAATTTTTTGAACAGCGCACTATGCATGGTCACTAAAATTCCTTTCGTAGATTTGAAATAACTATACGTATTTGGTGCATTATGTACATTCGTATAACTATTGCTTTATGTAAAATGGGTAATGCAAAATGTCACAAGCGCGTATTTATTGTGCTCATACTTTCTATCTTTGTTTATGTTCTATTTTTCCAATGTTCATTTACGTTACACAAAGCAGTAGCATGTTTTTATATCTTTCCAAAATATTTTCAACTTTCTGGATGATTGATCATGGAATGTGGTTTGTTTTTGTTGCATATTCGTTGCATGTGCTAACATGCGTATTTTTCTGGTATTTTGAATTGAAAATATCAGTACAGAAAGTACGTAAACATTTTTGATATTCGTTGATGGAATATATATAGTCTGAATGTAATATAGGGACAATACAGCCCTGTAATAAGTTGTATCTGAATCAAAGTATAATGCAGAATTATGAATCAGTGTATTCCTCATCCCGCTGTCTATTTGAAAGGCTTCATCAAATCAATTTTTATCTTCATATACAATCATCATGCCAATGCGTCATAAAAGCGGTCTATTCGTACGAATGAAGAAGATTACAATTTCTTTTGATGATCACAAGCAAAGAAATAGTGATGCTGGATGTATATAATATGCACCATATAGCGGCAAAAAGATCCTTTTATGTAATAATACAGCAACGAGAGGAGATGATCAAATTACTTATTATTCTGCCTTTCTCGCTTGAGATATGAGACGTCTATATATTCAAAATCGTGGCGTAAGAGGAAGCAAAATATATAAGAAAAAAAAGTCACTTGTGTTTTTATAGTAGGAGTAGCGCCTAGATAATACGCTGTTTTAGAGAGAAGGGATGTGTGTTTTATGACCTCGTAGATTAATATCAGCATAAGCTAGGTTTCATCCAGACAAACGACTAAACTGAAAGCGAAAGCAGTTGCCATCTTCCCTTTCGTAAAGGGGATAAAGAGATGATCAACAAAGATGAAAGTTTCAGCTCAGATGAGGGTTTTTTGCCGCTTATACAGAAATAAGGTGTGTAGCTGCAAATATAATATTTAGAGAGCAGTAAATGATGCAATAAAGTCGCTACTCTCCTTCCCATGCATTATCTATATGTACAATTTTCTTATCTTATAATTTTCTGGGCGTAGTTTCAATGTTGTTGCTATTTATTGTAAAAATACACTATACTCAGAGAAAGATTTTATATATGGTTTGCTATTGCGAACGCTATCATCATTAATACTTTCGTTTTGTTTTAAAAGAAGAGAAATGTGTTCTCTTCTCATTGACTTTGAGTATGGCAGAAAGTGGTTGTACGTCTTGATCGCGGGGGTAAATTCTAGAATTTTTTACGTTTCTTTAAAATTTCTCATTTTGTAAAGTTTCTGGGCACGAAATGCTTTCATTTGAAGCGGAATGTGAAGGAAATAGTAAAAATAAAAAAGCCGAAAAGTGAGAGAAGTTTAAGTACACAGGAGAGAAGACATAAAAACTTTTGAAGCAATTTCTACTTAACTGCTGTTAATAAGACGCTATATTTTTTAGTCACATAGGTACTGAATATGTATATGTCTCGCTCGAAGCTCTTTCCATTTACCATTCGTGTGGGTTTGCGTTTTGTTTTAGCGGTGACATTCTGAAAATCGCCTGCATATTGCTATTTACTATCTGTAGGAGTGTAGAAAAAGCGAAGTATTAGGGAAGAGAGAAAATATGAAGCAGAGACGGTAAAGTAAAACCTTCGGATAACGAGGAGAGAGAAGACATTGCACATTTCGCATTTGATTGATGCCATCCGATCGGTAGGTCCAACCCTGGTCATGGTAAAGATGCATTTTTGTGACTGTGAAGGTCTACTCACAAAAGTCTGTCAGTCTACTGTATATTGCACGATATAAAAACAGAAAGCTGCTACACAAAAACTTGGAAAACTGTTTTCGGTTGCGAGCTGGTGTTGATGATAATAATGATGATGCAACCGTGGCATCCCTTCTTGATCCAAACTCCAAACTCGTAAACTTTTACAGCGAGAAGGAACAAGATCGAAAGGAAGAACAAGGGAAAACTGTTTCATTGTCATCCCATTCCACTTAGACCTATGTGTCATGCTTGTATTTTGGTAAAGCTGGAGAGATATCTCAGCTTGGGGCTCATTGAACTGAGAGCAAAACAGTAAAATCGAGAGAAAAGTGAACAGAAAAATGTACAAAAATATTTTCCAGCTTCAGCTTTTTGTTCAAAGGCAACTTTGAAATAATATACATATAATCGTTGTGCATAAAAGTAGTTGTAAATGGTATCAACAAGAGTTTAGTGGAATTGGGAATATAAGGAAATAACATGTAACTTAAAGCTATTGTTATTTCTGCACAGTATTTGTTTGATTATGCAGTGTGGTGGCAGTTCTCCCCAATAAAAACTAGATGCATCATATCTATAATTTCTACGTATATGTCTGAAAACGGCTTTCGAACATCAATGTTCATAAAAATTTTTAGAAGCTTGCACGCATTTTCGGACGGAATGAGTGTATGTACACATGAAAGGCTGTTCCCTTGTCACTCAAAAGGATGGACAACTTTTTACACTCTAAATATGTTTTGTGATATTGTTATAATGACCAGTAAGAAAATTCGTTTTTGCTAGCTTGTTTGTTGTTTCTCCTTTCATATCGGGTCTTTCCAAACAGTTGATAGTATTTCTTATTGTGCACCCGTGTACCATTCTGACGCTTACTAGAGGGGAACTTTTGACAAGGCTTTCATAAACGAAGATGAGGGGGTCTTCGTCGGACTTGTCAAAATTTAATGGCCCTCTTCATATCGTTTCCAATGTTTATATCATGCGTTTTATTCGCTTTTAGTTACTAGTATGTATTAATGTTATAGGAAGTTGTAGACCAGTTTATGTATATGTTCTGTTCCATAATACCCGAACTTCAATTTCGGTTACGGTTGGTACACCGGAAACAAGAGCGTTTCGTCACATTTTCCATTTTCAGTATGGGCTACTTAGGCTACTGGGAAATAAAAGTATTAAATCATGTGATATATCATCATAGCTATCACATCATACAGTGCAAAAGGTTATACTGGTGACTGGAATGGATTATATTTGCCTTCCCTTCTTTACAGCATAACGGTTTACAACAAAATGCATTTTTATAATAGCAATAGCATAATAAGTTTTAGAGTTTATAATTTTCGCCGTTCTCCTGATTCTCCCTCTCTTCATATCTTTGCAAATTATGACATTCAGTCGTGTGTACATTAGCTTGAATATTAGCATGTCAAAATTCAGTTATCGTTCTTTTTTAAACCTAAATAATGATAATGTCACAAAGTAAAAAAAATAGTTTACTATTGTATTATTACCTATGTATACCTATGTGTACAAGTGGCACAGAAAGACTAAATCGTAATTGTATGTGCAACAACCCTGACGATTTTTGAATTCACTGTGGTGAAAAAAATCACAATAAAACGAAAAAATTGTAGCAATAAGTGTAATGCATGTGATGACAAGAAGAAATGTCAATGTCCCAAAGAAGTAGTACAATTTTAAAATATTTGGATGATGAGTTCTTCTGTGGTAAATTTTTGATGATTATTGTCGTAATATCGTATTGTGTTACTGCCACTGTACTCTCGTTGTTGCCGTTATCATGTTTTGTTTGCAGTGTGACTGGGTTTAAGGGAATACGGGAGCATTGTTCTGCTATAATCATCATTAAACAGAGATGTTACTCTCTGCCTTTCTTCGTCCTGTGATAATAAATAAGAACGACAATAAAAATAATGAATGTTCTTTGTGTGCTAGAAAAGCCAAATTGTTGCATTTGAACAATTACATATAGTTTATATATGCATTCTATCTATCCGTAATATATCCTTGTCTTTTTCTTTACCCAATCTTTCGTTCATTGGTTTTCAAATATCCTTGGGGGAATTAACTGCAGAAATGTTGACTTATTATGACTATGAGCATTTTAACTATTACATTGCGGTTAATTTATTACAAGGACGGTGCAAACCATTTGAAGTTTTCAAGAAACGCTTGGTATCGTCGTGAGGCTTGCTGTTCATCCTTTTTTGATGATACATAATGATGCACACCACCTGTAATTAGCTATTCTGAAATAATTGCATCACATATCAATATTTTTTAACTGACGCATTTGTGTCTTCAAGTTCATTTCAGTATTGACCGTGTTTTGAGAAGAATGAGCGCATCTTTAAAAAATGTGGCTGTAGGAGAAAGAATCCGTTTCTTTCAAATATCCACATTTTAAGCCCTGCACACTTGCTCACAGGGAGAATTCAAATAACAATTAGAATGTTTAAACTCTAACGATTTAATTATTCTTTGCGGCAGAACAATAACAGTGTGGAACGAATATTGCTTTAAACTACCGGAATAGATAAAAAGGAAGCTATCTATTGTTTTGAAGGTGGCTACTTATTCATAAATTTCAATGAAATGAGAAACATATTATAGGCGGCAATTACATTGTTGGGTTGTTTCCTTACTATTACATCTATGGTGAATCTTCCCTACTAAAATAATATTATTATTATAATTTTATGATCTGTTGTCTTACGTAACATACTATATTATGTTTTGCTAAGGTATATCGGTAAAGTTTAGTATTACATAAATACATATTATCTGCCTTGTACCTTCATTATTATTTGAGTTCATATTGTGTATGCAACTACATACGGAGAGAACTATGTATATAGTCTATACGTTTTAAACAACAAAAACAATAAAAAAGGAGCATGTGCATGTGGGAATGGAATTATTCACCGCTTAGTAATCGCTACAACTGCAAAATAAAAATGGATTTACACAGGAAGCTACTGTGAGTAATGACGGTAATTTTTGTTCCCAGGAGTTTGCTACTTGAGTGAACAGGTATGCGATGTGATTACTAATATATAAAGTAACAATACATAATATACCTACCTTTAGTTTTTGAGTGCAGCAACATATTGCTTTTCAAATATTTAACCTTTAACCATAATTCACTTATAGTGAATTAACTAACTTTTTTTCAATGCAATAACATGGAATGCACTGCCCTTGAACTTGAACCATTTAGGTATATATATTATGCATTTTATACGACTTTAGAATACAAATGCATAGATAGATACAAATTGGGGTCGGGGTTTATATATATATCGTGAATAATATATATAAACATTTTTTCCAGCAGGTCAAGAAATTTTCAAAGTGAAAATAACCTTTCTTGGTTATTTTCACCAAACCAAAAATTAAAGGTTTCGTAATGGATTCTACCTGCAATGTACTTACTATGGTGTTAAATGTGTCATTATAAAGCGAAAACGAGTCTTTTTATCTTGCTTTGCTACCTTAGCATGTCATTAAACCATCAAATCATTACAAACTTTCTAAAGTCTATTTAAATTAATGCAGAACGGGGCATCGACAACTTACAATCAACCAACCGCACCGAATTGACAAGCCACATAAAGATCACCATAATTTGACATTGACATTGGTGATACACTTTGATTCTCATAAAGTGTTATATATGACGCCTTCAGCTAGGTTGAAACTTAAAAACGAAACCATGTTGAAAAGTATACGTAGGTATAGGTATATTATAAGTTGTATTACCACTAATCATGGGGACTTGTAAGTGTGTGAAGTGAAACTATAAACTCAAGTGCATTTTGCCATCATCGGCATCGCTTTTACTTTTCGACATCTTTTACAAATTTTCATGGGATTTTTAACATTAAACGCATTTGCAAAACGTGCAGTTTAAAGCTCGATGGTGGAGGTTTTAATGAGCAATAGAAGAAGCCTGAAGCATGATTATCTGTGACGATAATGGTAAAAATGATGATCATAAATAAAATTGAATCTGATGAGTATTGTGTGATATCACCTTGATATTACGTTTCCCACATTTACCGCTATGAACAAAAACTAGCATAACCGAATTAGTAATACACCGCGACAAATCGGTATATATAGCGACTTGGTTTATGTAGATAGAATGCAATCAATAGCGCTTCATTTTGATGATCTTGCACATTTTATATAAAGAAATATGTATCATCTACTATATAAGATGTCAGGGCTCATATATATATTTTTTGTTGTATTTTATATTATTATTGGCACTTTCCTGATCACACGCTACATCGATTTTTTCTGCATCTTTTATGCTTCGTTTCATCTCAAGTGATCTGAATCCAGAGCAAAAAATAGCAGTTTCATTTTTTGTTTCAATGATTAGAAACGTCGTTTGTACATTTCCGAATTATGATGAATACTCTAATGCACATACTGCACATGTATTTGGAGGCACACGTTTTTCCCTAAATGCAATCATATTCACCATTGCAAACATTGTACTATATCATATAGTAGAACGCTTGAACATAATTTCATCGAAATTTGGATATCATCAGCGGCATCTTCTCTGCATAATTTACAGTGGTTAAGGTTGATGTGATTGTAAATCACAAAAATCAAGGTAGAGAAGGTTGAATGAAGACAGATGCGTCATTCCATATATATCTCAACGTGAACCATACACTCTTTCTCGACTTTTCTTTTCGTCAGAGCGATATGCTGCTGGCGCCGCCGACAACAAGACAAAAGATAAGAGACGGGTGGATAGCAGTGAAGAATAATATGAAACATCATCTATCGTTTTGAATTTTTGATTTTAGTACGCTATGAAGATAATAATGATGATGATAAACTGCCTCTCTCTTGAAAGATTTCACCATGATGCGTGATGAGATTTTTCTTTTTACGGTTATGCATGGGTACTTGATGTCTCTTTGGAAGGAAGAGTGATTTTTCTGCATGGTAATCCATAATTGAATTTTTCTTTGTTCGGAGAAGGAGGAGAACGGAAGTTTTGGTTGAAATTGAAGGAGATTTTGAGTTTGTGAAAGATGTTACTTGTTCATAACGATAACAGCATGAAGATTGGTTTGTGGAATGATAAAGCAATCAACAGAGAATAAGCACTGAGCAATCCCAGGTAGTAGTAAAAATTAAGTATTATCATCAACCAACTTGCAGTCCTTGCTTGATGTCTTGTGGTACCATAAACCACAACGAATTACACACCCACAAAACAGAACATTATTTGGTTTTGTATTGAACTTATCAAAATGAAAACATTGAGATACTAGATTTGATGTAAATGTAAACCCAAGTTTTCATATAATTATGTATATCTGCTTCCTTGATTTTGCACTGTTTTTCGTTTCTAGAAATTCAAATAATCGTCATCCAATATTGCAGGCTTCCAAGTACAAACTATGTAACTTGCCCAATAGAACTTCGTTGGTTTATTTTCTAGAAAAATCAAACTATTTTTGGGTGGACCGCATACGGTTAGATACATCGAGTACTCTCATTGTTAGATAAATTTACCCCAAGACTGATTGTTGAATTGTTGCATATCTTCAAGTCATCAATTTATGTAGCTGTTCTCATGAGTAAAAAAATTCTTGTCTTTATCTCTGCTCGTTTTCAACTACATAGAACGTCTATTTCAATAAAGAGAAGTTTCCTTATGAAGGGTATTTCCTCGCCTCTATAAAAGAGTCAATTTGCACCTTCCATTCAAGTCCTGGCTATTAAAAGTCATTTTACCTCTTCTTTGACATACTTCACTTAACTTCTTTAGCTGGAATAAGCAAAAAACCATGCATTGTACTTATATAATTTCATAAATAAAAGTTTGCTTAAAGGAGACTGTTTTGTATTGTAGCTTTTCCATTTAGGAAAGTGCTGATGATCATTTATCGTTACTTTTATTTGTTTTCAACGTGTGTTCAGCATTCCGTTAATGTGTTTGTTATTTACAGATTTTTTTCCAGCAGATGAAAGTTACCAAAAGATTTTTTAAACGGGCATTATTTTTTTGAAATATATGACTCACCATTTTAATAGAGAATAGTTATACCAAAAAGCAAAATGTTTTGTGGAGCTAAAGCCACGTCGGAGTAATTGATGGATCATCTTTTTTCCTTGCTGGTTGAAGAACCGTTGAGCATGACGTGTCACAGACTAGGCTTTTCCATGTACATAATGCATAATAGAAGCTCGTATAAATTGTATTTGTCTTTTTACCTAAGTATTTTTCTATATATACATTTTTTCTATGATGAAAAGTCAATGCTTTTTTCGATGCGGATTTTTTTCTTTCTATTATTAATATCCATCGGTCCTGCAGGATTTGATGATATAATATACGTCTGAAGCAGCGTGACTACATGCGCATCAAAAGCACGATACAGTTTACCGGGGATAATGACTGCAACCTTCCCCTTGTATTTGTATCTTTTCAATGGTCATTCTTTCCTCTAAACTTCTTCTTCGTGTTATATCCTAATATACATGGGAGTAATATTTTATCTAGTTCAGTTTTTATTCCTCTCCCTAACATTTTTTCTCTCAGTGTACACAAGTTTGGTGGTGCGGTGACAATGCACCCTTTAGAAAGTTCGCCTTTCTCATTATTACAAGCTGAAATGTAAAAAATCACGGCTGGTCACACTTCGATGATCCCTCTGCATCATATTGGGATTTCTATGAATGCATGAAAGCAAGTTCGTCTGGAAGAATTTTAGGGATGATGCAGTTAAAGCTGCTTCAAGTGCTTTTTGATAGTTGAAAATGAGCTAAATCCCCTTTAATGTACAAACTCATAACTTTTCTCGTCTATTCAAAGCTAAACTCCTTTTAAATGTTGCTACTTTTCATTTTTAATACTTTTAGAAAACGACTGATGCAGATGACTTTTTCATCTTTTCATTTTTCTAGGTTGGCAATACAGCAGCGTTCCCTAAAGTATACTCTAATTGACATCAATGCATCATAAAAATGTTCATTTTTAAAATATATCCTTAGTGCTGAAAACTGAAGACATCTTCATTGTCCCAGTTTCAACAACAAAGGTGGCATATATAGTCTGAGGCACGGAGTGATTTTCTTTAATAATTTATAATAAATATGAATCAGCGTAAAGATGGTTATGTTTATATATATACGTAATAATTATGCAAGACCAGCTTCACATATTGTACGTTGATCAAATGAAAGTCAATTGTTCGGAACTGTACGTTTCAGTGTTTACTACAAAATTTAAAAAAAATATACATTGAGCATGCTGGTTTCCTCATATGGACATCACAAGCACAAATATTGTAGAATATAATATTATTTAATTTAAACTCGACTTTTGTTCCAATTCCAATTAGGAAAAAGAGCGAACCCTTTTTCTTTCCTTTTTGGTTACATGCATAGCCTTCGTGATCTTGGCTTTTTGGCTATATTTGGTGGGGATTGGCTGGCATTGATAAACTCATGTATTGTTCTAGCTGATAAACCATGTTCGCTTGGATTAGTCCATCTGAAGTAAAATTGCTATTGTGCAGGTTTACCTTTTGCATTATTCCTATCGCTGTGCGACTTGGGTATTGTAAACTGAAATATTACTTACCTAATTCAAAATGATTATTTTACTAGCTTTTCGTTCTTTTATGGCAAAGGATTTTGGCACAAAAAAATTTCATGATGTATGTGAAATTTATGCTGAAGGTAGCTTGTAGCCATTAAAGTATAGTATGTTTACTCTGTGGACTATAATATATATTCATTTTCAATTTTGGAGTCCAGCAGTAGCACAGCACAACATACTTTGTGCAATGTGTACCACCATACATGGCATGGCACTGGACTCAAGTTACATTGTTTTATATTTGGATGGCGAATGAACTTGAGAAAAAGGGCTCAAACAAACAAAGCACTCATACTCATAGGGACAATTCAACTTACCTACCAACCAACCTAGTGAATAACCATTCGTTTCCTCTCCTGTTTTCGTCAGCAGCGTCCTCGCTCCCGTTTCCGCTTCCATAAAAAGATAAAAAGCCTTTTGTATAGATATGGACTACCACATTCATTGTCAATATGTAAGTACTTACTACCAACACACCAACATATGTCCACCAGTCTGCAGATTTTGCCGGAACTGTAACGGTGGTGGTGTAGCAAAATACCCAAAGTCATGGCCGTTGTTATTTTCTAGTAGGCGTCATTTATACCAATAAAGTGACTTGTGTCTCCACTTTCTTGTGGCAGAGTTTGATCGCTGTATTATTAAGTATATTTACCATTTTACTAACAACACCAATCCTAATAAATCATGTGACATGGCAAACGACTTCTTATTTTAAAATTCGGGTTACCGAATTAGCCAGTACCTCTAAAACGGTGCGGTAATTCTATCATGAGCTAATTCGTTGAATATAAAAACACCTGCCCACATGTACGCTCCTACAATGTAACTTTTCTTGTTCTAAGAGAATTCGTGCAACATACTATGCTAAAAAATAATTTCATATTCTTTCATTCATTTCGGGGTTCCTTGTCTTCATGTGCCATTTCCATGAACTATTACAATGATATGCCACATGCCATCCCATCGCCACTACAATGAGAATTCCAACATATTGATATAGATATATGTATAGTACCTATACAGAATCAGAGTCAGTCACCATGTAAGGAAGTCCAAAGATTGATAGAGCTGATAGAACCTTTACATGAACTATTACAATGATATGCCACATGCCATCCCATCGCCACTACAATGAGAATTCCAACATATTGATATAGATATATATGTATAGTACCTATACAGAATCAGAGTCAGTCACCATGTAAGGAAGTCCAAAGATTGATAGAACTGATAGAACCTTTACTACTTTCTTACAAAAACTACCACGCGACTGTGACTATCATGTACGAGAAAATAAGACAGACATTGAGACAATCATTTTGTAAAATTAATGCATTATTCTCTAATGACGATGATTCCTTCCTGCATCACGGGAAAAGACATGTCAGTCAGTCTGCAGTAATAATGACACTCGTAATAATACAAAATAGCTTTTATCTTTCTCCGTATCACTGTTCGTCCAATATACGATCAGCAGTGGCAGTGGATTCAGTTTTAAGATGTATGGAATCTATAACAAAATCCTTATCTGTTCCAATAATATATTTCCCCATTCTATATAGCTGTTTCCCCAAATCTGTATACCGTAAAAGTTCTAAAATAATTCTATCACCCGATGATAACTACCTATCATAAATCAGTGAGTAAGTTAATTAGAAATAATATGTCACTCTTATACTCAATATATGTATCTGTTAACGAATAGGGCCTAATTAAGCGGAATTCAGCTTGCTTGTGTGCATGCACTTATGCATTATATTCCCTATCTATGTACATCACCTGCGAATCTTCTCTGCCCATGGAACTGGAACAACATATTCTGCAAATAAACTGTAATAGATAAAGCCTGGGATTCTAATTGAATATTTGCGACACATTCACTCGGTAGCATGTATAAGGTAGGTATACACGTTTTCGAGTATAAGTATAGCGATAGCATGGCGTAAAAGTATTTTTCTGAATAGGATCAGATTTATCTAGCAAGCAACGTTGCAAAACAAGAATAAAAAAGGTTTTTCCCTGCTAAAAGTGCAGAGGGTCATTAGTATATATGTACTTGGCCCACTTTCCTATCTCAAAGTTTCTATACACATATTTGTAAAATGTCTGCACCACACATACACATACATGAATACATACCTACTCACTCACAAAAAGAAAGACTGACTAAAAGTGTACTCACGTAGACATACACGCGCTCCTTTATTTTCTAACCATTCCGAACACACTACTTTCTCTTCAGTAGCAACTCTATGCAATACTTCAAGCCATGAAAAGGAAAAAGACTGCAAAGTTTTTGCAAGAAATGAACAAAATTCAACTGCTTGCTATCCATTTCCATCTCTCCAGTAACAGCTCTCCTTATAGGAGAGGTATGTCTTATGAAAACATGTAAGTTATCGACTTTTCTACATGAATAAAACAAGAAGGATATATTGAAATAGCAATCTACTATAACCTATTGTGCATCGCGCATGTCGGTGTGTATGAAATGTAAGATAGGTATATCATATCTGCTCTTCTTTCAAAATTACTACCTACTAATTGTATTTTTATGCTTTCACCTAATGTCACGTGAAAATACTATATAGTTCGCGTTTTCTTTATCAACTTTCTTCCCGAAAGAAACACATTTCTAATATCATTATTTATCAAATTGTATTTTCCAAAGAAAAGTTGTTTTTGTCGATAGTTTGTTGAACAAACGTCATCTTGCTTTCTTCCTTTACCAACAACCAGGAGGAATAAATGATCAGTGTTAGTCTTTGTTCTCCTTGTGCTGTTGTTGTAGTCGTTTTGTACTTTTTTATGTAGTTTGCAATATGCATTAGGTATGTTGCGGCTGACTCACAACTAAACAAGAGTCTAGGTAAAAACTTTTTTGATTGTCTCCCGAGTGTCTAGTGATGGTGATGTTATTTTGAACACGTTTTCCTTCGCTTCTTCTAATGTACTGCTACTCATATCATGAAATGAATGTTGACAGGATACGGGAGAATACTGTAGGTCTGTAGTAGATAGGTAGGTATTTGTATGCAGGGAAAGAGTAAGGAAGAGAGTGCGAAAGGTGGCGAGAAGGAAAAACCTGATTGATCTTGGCATTGCATACTAGCTGCATCTTTCACACGACGACGATCAGGTGCGGTGCTTTACCAAGATCCGTATTTATTACCAGCGTTGCTCTCTTAGACACCCTTGAATCTTTTAATATATACACATTCTACCTTCAACCTTATATAATTCGGGGAATTTTTTTTGATACTTTTCACATGCATTACTAAATGGTAAAGAAAGCAGATGGAGAGTCCATATTTTCAGTAGAAATAGCCGTCTGTTATACTTTGTACTGTTTCAAACTGCAGTATCGTCTTCATAACAAACAAGTTTACACACCTTTCTTTTAGCAGCCCACAGAAGAGAAGTAGAA
>JAHZMV010000173.1:0-15267 GCA_027743765.1 Coecobrya sp. COE2
TTTCAATTTGTCTAGACCAGACAGTCTAAATCCATTGATCCATTTATTCATTTAATCCCATCTTATGGATAGTCTAGACTTAAATCGGTTTACATATGGTGCGTTTTAGAAAAAAAATTGCTTGTTCGTTCCAATCACCATCATTCATTTTACAGGGTTTTTTCTACCTGGAAAATAAAACGTGGTGTGTCAAGCGTACTGAACCTATTAACCTGTTAAACAAATATGGATCTTTTGTGTTCTCTTAGGTATAATCAAACAAAATCTACTGGAAATAAGTGTTAGTTTATTTGAGTAAACTAAAACTGGTTATTTTACTGAAATTGTAGCATGGAAGCAATTTTGTTAGTTGGAAATTTATTTCTACAATTATTTTGTGCTCTGTGCTATTTTACTGGAAGGTGTGTAAATTTTACAAATTACGTGTTCAAAAGGGAACGTTTTAAAGAAAAGATATTGTCCTTGACTACTGCTCTGATTTCGTGCGCTCAGATTTTGAAAAAAATATATTCTCTAGCTACTAGACTAAAAGTGAAAATTTTGTTGTGCAAAGTTTGGATAATGGTACCATTTGGACTTCTGAGAGTGAGGAAATGCTGAGGACGTACATGGTCAGTCCAACCACCACCGGTTCACCTGATGGCAGGACAAGCAATAATATTGTTTACAAATCCTTACAAAAATATATTTGGTTTCGCTATAAAATAATTTTTGCAAATCTACAAAATTAAGTTGTGATTTTTTTATAAATTTATCGGGATACATTCTATTGCAATTGCTGCAGCTGAGCATCACCTCCATAATTAGGCCGCACTCTTTTGTCGTAACCTTCTCGAATGGTATTGAGAATGGACGAGACCTCGTCTCCAAGCGCTCTCTGTCTTGGCACTGGAGCATCTTGGGGCCGTACTGCTGTCCTACAAACGAAACAAACAATATTTACAAAACATTAATATTTTCCACTACATTCTCTCATACCCACCAAAAAATATTGAAGACAAAATGTTATTTTATTTTTTTTCGCGAGTGTAACAAACTTTGTAGGAAAATTGAGTGAACAAATAGCCGAAACAAGTTTTCATTCAATATGCATACCTGAAAATTATAGGTAAATGTCAGATCATCATGTTTCATATACGCTTGCACACTTGCCTACAAATTTTTTTCGGTATACCGGTATATGCAATGCAGATGAATATTTTAGGGAAAAAATTTTGTTCTCTACAAAAGCAAAGTAAGACGTTGCACTGCGGCAGAAAAAGCATAACAAGTTGTTTGGAAAGAAATGAACACTGCAATCATAATTTCCCTGTTGTTTCGTCGATTGGCAAGGAAAATTGAGAAAAACAGAGAAAGGAAACAGGATATTACAAACTTGCTCTTACAAAATATTCTATGATGAATTTGTTCCTTATATTTTCTCATAAGATGTTTTGAGTGTGCAAACGGAAAAAGAAAATACACGGTCAGCCTTTTGCGGGTGGTGTTTGATTACCAACACCGGGAAATGTAGAACAAGCTATTTTGAGAATTGATTTTTTTGAGGTTTTTTTTGGTGTCAAATAACTCGTGTGATAGTGATGCCGGACATTGTCACGCCGGATGGCCGGATATGTAGAAAAGGACATAGCACTCAGTCAAAGTGTTGATGACATTTTCATTGGATATCTCTGTGACTGAAGCTCATTTCCTTTCATTTGTCGGGGCGACATAAAATAGTGTTCCCGCCTACCACATTTTATATTTTCCGGTGACAACATCTGGTCTACTAATGGAATATTACCACCGAAAAAACAAACAAAAGATATCATTCAACGTCACTCTCTCAAGAAAATAATAACGACTTCCTTGTTTCTCCAAACGGGGGAAAAGAGTGACGCCACCTGATTAATTTCCCATTTTGTTATCTTGGCACCATTCTCTCTCTTTTGGGGAAATTATTTTAACAATTTTTTGGAAAAAACATATATAGATATAAATTTTTTAAGGAAAATTCTTGTGACCCGAATTTATACATTTCACTTAACATGTTTCCTTCCTTTCTCAAAAAAATATCTCTTGGGAGACTTGGAAGACGGCAAATATTTCCACATCTGTTTTTGTCGCTGGTGAGCAACTCACTCTTTACATTTTGAGACCCGATAGATTTCTGGAGCCAATCTTGTAGCAATTTTGGAACACAAAAAAATGTGGTGGGCTGAAAAGTCACTCAACTCCAGTTTAATTTCCTTCTGCTGCTGCAATCAATAGGGCCATAACGGACCAACAAAAAATGCTCCATTGCCCATTAACTTGAACAAGCCATCAGAAAAAAAGCCTACATGCTTTTTTAAAAAAAAATTGTGTAGCAACAAACTAAATATAGTTGGTTTTTAAAGTCGTGCCATACAATTATTACCAGACAGAATTGCTTTTTGTGGCGATAAACTTTCGTCCAAAAAAATTTTCCAACATTTTTTTTCTCCGGGAGCGCTTGTCTAACAAATCTGACGTTATCTAAACACAACCGTGATTAAAATTTCAAACCAATTCCTGTCCAATATATTGAGTCACGTCCTAAAATATTTCCCAGGGCAATATATATATACCACTACCAAAATGACAAATGCTTACTAGCTGACAACTTTTTGATTTTCCCATCGCCTTCCCCTTTTTTCTTCGCTTGTCTTTCTCTTTTTCTTTACTACAAGCCTGAAAAATTCGAACATGTCAAAAGTCAAAAGAATACTTGGTGATAAATTGCATCTGTGCTTTATTGTTATTATTCTCATGTACCAAAGAAAAATATCCGGAGCGAGGAAGAAGAAAAACTCATATTTCTATAGACCGAGTGAGTCGACAAAGTCGCTGACACAATTTGATTCGTCTCTCAATAAAAAAAAGAATTTCTAGTTGACAAACAGCCCGGGTTCATATTTCATCAAAACGACCGGGTTCATCTACTTCCTTTGGCAATATTTCTCCTGAAAAAAAATATATTTTTACCTTTCGGGGATTTCTAGGTATTCCAAACCCAAGCCACTATAAAAAAACCTAGTTAGGTAAGTACCCCACGCATACTTGCATAAAAATCCCCCGCGAAAAATCAGTTTCAAATTTCCGACACTCGTAAAGTAAACCCTCTTTATTTTGTTGAATCTATTTACCCTCCGGAGAAAGCAATGATGATGATCCACTCACTCAGAGTAAATATTTACATAGGTTTGTAGAGAGAGAGAGAGAGAGAGAAAACATGAATTTTTTTTTCACTCTGGTATTTACATTGTAGCTAATCCAATAAATGTTTTACGCAAAACCTGTATATACTCTGTATGTACCGAGGATCAAGATAAATAGTGGAGGAGATTTAAAGTATTTTTGTAATTTAAATGGAAATAAGTAAATAATGTCTATCCCCATTAACTCCTGACTTGTTTCCGGAAGAGGATTTTCGGTTGGAAAAAAGAATCGATATTTCTTTTCTAGAGAAGCCGAATGAGACCAGGAAAGCTTTTTGGTGGTGGTGGTGGTGGGTGATAGCAAAAAGAGAAAGCAAGACTAGTGGTGGCACTGCTGGTAGGAGTCGTTTGCAGCCAGATGAAAATTTTTTTTTCGGTGGAGAACAGAGAAGCAATATATATGCGCACACAGAGATATACAAAGCTCGATTACATATATATGTATATAAAGTACAATTACATCAACTCTGGATATATATATCTCTGAGTATCCACCATGTAATATATTTTCTCTCTGCTGGTGAAAGTAAATAGGGCTTGGAGCCAACAAAATTTTCTCCTTTGCACAGTCGGGCCGCTTACGTAATGTATAGCTCTTTCCCTATTATGTTTTTTTTCTTTCTGTTGGGCGGTGGATAACACATACAATTCAAGTATGAGGAAAGACTACAGAATCCAGAAAACTTTCTCCATCCATTCATCCATCCACAGTTCCTTTTCTCTCCGTTTGGCACCAGTTTTTCGCCAACCAAAAGAAGAAAAAGGAACGGAATAAGAAGAAAAAAAAGATATCCTTGGCCATATATTTTCTCTCTCATATTTTTGCAAGGTTTTTCTTCCAGCCATACAAAATAAAACCCTACAATGTATAGAGTCATTGTCATCTTTCCCAATATTGCATCACGGTCGTCAGCAATCGTCACAAAAAAACTAGTTTGAGGAGAACGAAAGAACGATCATCTCTCAAAGTGGAGCACCACCACATCAGCTCTTTCTGTAAGAAATAAAGCAGTCGCGAAGAAACATATATACGCTTGGTTGATATGGTTTATTTTACCTTTCTTCTTCAAAACTTACTCAAATCTCCGTGTAGGAATTCATGTCCTTTCTCTTTACTCACCGTGTACGTGTTACAATCCCACAACATGGAACACGAGAGTTTTCCTTGTAATCTCTCTCTCTCAAGAAAAAGCGTAAGGATTTTACCTTATTCTCATGCATGCATGCACGAAATGTATCAGAATGAGCCATGTAAAAGAAGAAGAAGAAAGTGTATTCATTGGCTTAATGTTGTTTTTTTTCTACGAGTCTACCAAACTGCTACGGCTGCTGCTACTTGTGTTATTTCCGCTTTTATGACAAGCGAGAGAAAGAAAGAGAAAACTTTCTCCTTTTGGTTATATAATATGGCATAAGAGTAAGAGCGCAGCTCTTGATATTTTCCACAGGACTCTCTCTCAAGTGCCTTGGCAGAAGAAAGAGGAATGATGATGGTACTTGGGATAATACGAAGAATGGAAACAGAGAATGATTCCGTGCTTTTCTTTAGTCTTGATTCTTGCTTCTTGTTCTTCTCCTTTCACACAGTCAGTCAGTCAGTGTGTCCCAGTTTTTTTTTCTGGAGAAAGTATATATGTTTTGGTGTATACACGAATATAAAATATATATTTTGTTGGAGCACAGCAGCTGCTGCTACTGAGATATTATTGTCCAAATAGACAGACAAGCTTTTTTGGTAGATTCTTTTTCTCCCTGCTGACATTATTTTTGCTAACTTTTTTTCTCTCTGTTAAAATAGCTTTACTCGGAGAGAAAAAAAAAGTTTTTTTTCGGGGAGGATATATATATTTTTTTTACTTGAGATGAGATTTTTCTTCCTCAATCTTGTCCCTGGTATACCTAGAAGATATTCCTCCTCCTCCTACACACACATATTTTTTCGAGCTTGATTTTTTTTTCTCTTACTTTCACCCTTCTAAAGTAACAGACAGATGGAAAGACAGAAGAAGAGAAAAAGGGGGATCCATTTTTTCGAGTATTTTTAGAGAGAGAAGAGATATCTGTCCGCAATTTTGTCGGGGATACAAACAGCATTATCCCCATGACCAGCTAGAAAGGGAGAAAGCATACTACTCCATGATGTGGGTATCAACATCATCATGACTTTGTTCTTTTTTATCCAATTTATCTCACTTTATTTTTGGCAAGTGGAGAAAGCAGGAGAAAATTCACTTTCTCTCGAGCTTGTTAGGGATATCATCGTCATCAACATTCTTGCGTGTTTGTGTGATGATCCTGATTGTCATCACCTTTCTCCTCTGTTGTCTTTCCCATATTTTCCCACGTATATTTTTTTTTGATTATTCGAGGAGAAAGTGGTGAAAGGAGGGGAGAAAGATAGAGAAAGGTGGTGAAAGTATGTTTTTGTGTGGGAGAGAGAGAGAAAATCTTGTTATTTAGTTGGCTTATTTATTATGGGAAAAAATTTGGTTTTGGGAAGAAAAATTGGATTTTTTAGAAGGCGTTTTCACTCTCTCCGCTGCTGCTGCTGCCCTTTTTTATGATTTCCGTGGGAAGCTCCTCACGGCGTCCGATAGGCACAGAAAATGAAAGGAATTTATGACACGAATGAATTATTGTGACAGACGGAAAATTGGGAAATTATCAGGGAAATTTAAAAGGAATAGAGGGAGATAAATGAAAATTTTCCCTGAAAAAGGCAGCTTCCTTACATAACTTGTCCATTTATCACAATCAAAGAAAAAAAGGATATTGTTGGTGGCGTACGGTGGAATAATAGGAGGGGGAAAATGGAATAGGAAACTCTATTTTAGTTCTCTACCTATCATCGTCATCGTCACAGACAAAAAAGATAATGATAATAATGGTGGTATTATGAGTCTACTAGAAAGTATTTATTATTACATAATGCCACGTCATAGAAAGAGAAAAGCTTTCCCTTTTCCCTTAATTCCCTTTTTGCTGCAAGGGGAAAAGGGAAAGAAAGCAGACTTGGAGAAAGGAGAACAGAGTATAATAATGTTGAATTATATTAGCTGATTTTATTTTCCTTGCAGATGTTCACCCAAAAAGGAGAAAGTAAGACGGAGAAAGCAAAAGGGAAAGTACAGTCACTTATTTTCTCCAGAGAGCTTTCCCTTTTTTTCTTAACCTCTTGAGACCCCGATGAACCCGAGGAGATGAACACTTTCACTGCTACTGCTACAGCAGCTGCTTTCTCCAACTTTCTCTCCCTTACTTTCTATTCATTTCTCGTTTAGCAAAGTGTGAAAGCTTGAGTAGCCCTATTCATGTTGCTATTTTGTGTACACTCACGACGAGTGAAAGCAAAGTAAAAAGGAAACACATTTCTGATGGCTATTTAGTGAAAAGAAAAGTTTTGCTCATTCAGGTAGGCGGACACACTCACGTTGTATAACGGAAAGTGTAATTAATAATTCATGGGAAGCTGTCCTGTCACTCTGAATGATTTGCCAGGAAAAAAAACTTGGCGCACTTCATCTATGACGGCATCAGCTCCAGTCTAGCAATTTTCTAGACGGACGGAAAGACAGACAGACGGGAAATAAACCTACACAAATAATGAAATTACTTAGCTAATCTACCGTTTCCGGTAGTTAATAATTTAGACCGTAAAAATATCCTCCTCCAGCAAAATCCTTTTATATAAATTAGAAAGATTTTCTGTTTCCCGACTACGCAATTTACTAACTAGTAAGGCAATAAGAGAAAATGTGAAAATCTGCCTCGAGTCAAATCTATCCCATCACTCTAACGGCTAGAGAGAGAAGTGTTGGGTAACTTGAAAAGATAAATGTTTTTCCAGTTGATCAAACAAAATGGGTTACTTGGCTGTGTATGTGTACATTCACTTAAGGTGAAAGTATGTATATATATTTTTCTGGTTACTTGGCTACTTCACACTTTAACAAGCATGCAGTGAGTTAAGAGAGGTACTTACAGAAATACAAGTTAGTAGACAGGATGTAAAACCAAACCAAGATTTACATTCCTGTTTTCTTTTCACCGAAATACCGAGAGGTGTAGGAGCGTTATAGGTACTCTGATGGCTTGTTTCACTCTACAAATGTTAGTTAAGTGAGAGAAAGCAATATTTGCTCAGAGAGTGAGAGAGGGAAAAAGTAGGGCAAAAATGTAGTGGTTGGTTTTTGGGCAGATTTTTCTAATTTTTTTTCTTTCCCATTTTCCACTCCATTTCCCTTTCTTCATCAGCCGCACTCACTTAACGTAAGCTTTGGCGTGTGAAAATGGACGCGCGGTCGGTAGCTGGTAGCTGTAGTTTTTTAGGCAATTGAATGCAAATTTGATAATGTTGGGTATTGTATTGCACCAGGCGATCAAATTACTGTAATTTAATAGGAGTAGTACAAAATGAACATTCTGATAGAAGTTTTATTCACTGTGTCCATTAGGTTGGTCATTAGATTTTTAAATTTGATTTTTGTAAATGTTCAGCGACGCAAAATGGATTAAACCGTGGAATAAAATATTTACTGGAATTTGTAACCGTGTTACCATGGTAGCCAAACCATCCGAAAAACTCGGGTTTTTGCACAATTTGAACGCCGCTTGACTCTTTGTTCGTGTGTGTGTGTGTGTTGGTAAAGTATTTAGTTGAAGTGGTAGTTTCTAAGCAAATTGGTCTCTATTTTCTAGTGAACTGTAAAGCAACACATTTTTAATATTCCATTGATGTTCTTTGCCAGGCTACCGCATCACATCACACCCAAAAAACCAACTCACGTTTACCTTGTTCTTCTCTTTCTCCAGTAATTTTTTAAAGCTTCTTTATCTCACCTCTCACTTTCTCTCCGGGAGAGAGAAATTCCTTTTTCTCGGAGAAATATATTTATATACACACAGAGACGAGAATATGTGCAAAAAATACTTTGTACAGTATTTTGGTTGATCTCCTTCCTAATGAATAATTTGTACGTGCTTGACCCGAATAAAGAGAGGAAAGCAATAAACATGTCATTTCTCAAGTTATAAGTACGTGCAGGCATTAATATTATGGGTGAGGAGAAAAGAAACTAAAGCGGGCTGGGCGATGAAGAAAAAAAAATCTCATGCAGAGTTGGACAGGCAGGTAGTCCAACAGTAAAGCAAGTGAGTCATTTTGTAGAAGGCTGGAAGGAGAGAGAAGAGAAAAATTTGATGCAGTAAAATTCATTGGGTAAATGGCTTCATCATCGTAACAAGCTTCCTGTGCCTGACTGCATGCTTGCATAGAAAACAAGTAGCAAATGCCAAGGAACATAATAAAAATGTTGAACGGTGTGTGTGTGTTAGTAAATATAGTGCATGTTCTTGGAAGAAAAACATGGAGCAAAAGTATATCAGGGAAAAATAGGGTTGAGTTAGAAATGTCCCCGGGTTATACTGGGATTGTTGGAAAACGATTAAAACCCGGTTAAAACCCATCTTGTGACTTGAAATTTTTTAATTCAATAAAACCCGCCAAAATAAAAATCCTAAAACTCAGCTGTAATTTTGAAGCCATTTGACCATTTTACACCCGTTTAAACCCAGTAGGTACACCCCTTGCCTAACCATCTGTCATTTTTCGAATATTTTTTCTTTCTTCATTCAAACAGTCAGCTTGTAACATTTTCATTCTACTCAATTTTTTTATATATCTACATAAGTACATGTGAACAATGAATGTGAACAAGGTAAAATAAATTAGATTGTGTTCAATCTTGTTGATCATCATTCCCGATAAATTTTCACTTGTTTCTTTTCCCATGCAAGCCATGTACGCCTTCTGTTATAAACGGAATGAATGGGCATGAGAGAGAACAAGAGTGATGTATGAGCTGTTTCGACATATTTCCCGACAAGTGCAACTTTCTCACGTTCTCAGAACTACTCCTCTGACATTTTAAATTTTCAAAGGAAAAATTTTTCCAACCAAATATAAATCCACCCGCATGATATGAAATATATATTATACGACGTTGTATTTATACTATAAAAATATATTTAGATTTATGCAACATGAGCGATTGTTTTTTAAACATTTTCAGGATTGAGATAAGAAACCAAGTAACGAAAGAAAATAAATACATCGTAAATCCAATTTAGTGGCAAATTTAAACAAAATAAAATACGACGTTAAGCCACGGAATAAAAAAAATTCTATTCGGGAAAATATTTGTTGGTCGTCTAAATCCATTTAAAATTTTGGCTAAAAATTGACAAAATATATAGTTTTGTTAAACTTACACTCCCGATCGGCTAAATTTGAGCACAAGGACGAACAACTGCGTAAAGTAGACAAGAACGACCATCCTTCAAATAATCCAAAGGAATTTTGGCCGGATGCTGTCTTCTGCTTTAAATTTTTTTGTATGATGATAAAAATGAGCGCACTAATTCCTTTACTAGCAATATATATTTATAATTTGACTATTTACTTTTTATACTTAAATTATTTACGCAGCAGGAGTAAAAATATTTTTAGACTTCTGCTACGACTTCAACAACAAGGAAGTAGTCGTTATTCCAATAACTTGAGCACTGCTAACAAAACAGCACAAAACGAGGAAAAAGTGAATGGGTGATGGTGATGATACCGAGGATGATGACGAGCTCAAGGATGAAAACAACATTATTATTATTTTCTCCTCCGTAAAATATTTCTCATCTGGTTTGCCCCATTATTTTAAATGAATCCATCCACCGGGTAAAAAAAGGAAACACCCTTTTTATTACTGTTTACTTTAGCGCCCACACAAATTTGTTCTCTCAGTCAACAAATTATTTTCACTCATATTTAATTTCACACTATAATTTCTCACTACGGAGATATTATTGCTACACGGCGTCAAAATTAAGCAAATTTGTAAGGGTGTAAAACCGGAAGACTTAAAATAGATTGTATTTCCAGAGGAGCAAATATTTCCGGTGCAAACTGTTCTATAATTTATTTATTTTCCTCCACTCTCCAGGTGAGAAATATATATTAAGGTGTAAAAAGGGTGAAACTCTGGTAATTATTTAATAACAAGTAGAGAGTGTAACAACATCAATAACAGTAATTAGATTGAGAAGGCCACTGATTGAGTATTTTGAGAGAGCAAGAGGCCAATAAATATATACTAGCCACAACAACAACAAGGTAAATTATTTACTAAATTTTACTAATTTATTCTCTGTGTATATTTAATTAATAAGCGCAACAATACAATTACAACTTTTGTTTTAAGTATAATTTCTGGGAGTATTAGTAGTATGGAGTGGTTGAGAGAAAGTGGGAGAGACGACGACTAAAAAAGGAAAAACAATATTTTTTGGTAGGTATACTCAGCGAAAATGTAGTTTTCGGCGTTGTAAATATACGTAGCACACATACACGTAAAAACTTACACAGTTGAGTTTTCACTTGCTTTCTTCTTACTTGCTAGAAAATGTCTGGTTGACTGAGAGAAAGGAGAAGAGTGTGAAGGGAGAAAAGAGAGCATTGTCCGCAGTCAGCCAGCCAGCCACGATAAACATTAAAACACTGTGTAAAGGTATGGTACATGGGATTCTGTGTGAAAAACACTGCCAAGATATATTCTCTCTGGCGCTGGATATATTCTTTTTCTCTAGCTCGCGAAACACTGCGGAAGGGAGATTTTGGTGGTTTGGTTTGGTAGATTTGCTCTCTCTCGGCTCCTAACTCGGAGCTTCGAGTACTTGCGTCATTTCTTGCATATTGTTCATCCACCACACAACCATCACGACGGCTGCTGCTACTAAAAGAGAAAATATTCTCTCTTCTTACATGTGACCAGATCACACCAAAATATATATAGGATAGGGTATACTCTCCCGTAGAGAAAAAATATTTTCTCTTTGCTGCTGTGCTGCTTTCACTTTTTCCCTGATGATCTCTCTTCAGAAAACTATGCTTGAAAATTCATCTCTCTCTCTCTCCAGCTATGTTCCCATTTTTTCTCTGGCGTGCTTTCTCCTCAACGTCCTTTTGCAAAACGAGAGAATATTCTTGAGCTTGGCTTGTTTTTCCTCGGCTGAAAAGCATGCACGCATGCAAAAGCATGTTTCTTTGCCTTGCCGTGTGTATTATAAAAAGGAAGGCAAAAATTATCTTGATTTTTTTTTATTTATTTTCTTTCTTCGCTCCTCTTATGTGTGTGCTATGACTTTTTTTGGTACACAAGCACGACAACATGCATATTTTGGAGAGAGAAAGAAATTATCATAACGATTCTTGCCATTTCTTCCACACTTTTCACTAGTGTCGTTATGCAGCTCCATGTTTTTTGGATGGATTTGTGTACTGTAGTAAAATGTTATATACTGGTTTATACTGGAATGATCCAGCATGTTGTTTTTTTCTTTGAAAATGAAACACGTTATTATTTCATATGCATTTTGCATTTTGCACGCCATCAAAAATATTTTCTTGGCCGATGACTTTGTGAACAAGGAGGAAAAATAATATAATGTGTGTGGCGTGGTGCTACACCACACCAAGTAGTCATTCCGCTGGAATTTTTCTTGGGAAAATCATGCAAGTTTAAAGAAACTCCTTTACTCTGTTTTCCATTTTTTGTCACTTTTTTTGCGTCTGGAGTGAATAGGTATTCAAGTTTGGATTTTTGATGAAAAAATAAATATATTTTATTATTAAATTTTTGTTGGCTTGAATTGTTTGGTTGTTCGTATGAAAATATTTTTTGATGTTAGGCCAGTCTATCCTTTTTTGGAGATTTTTTGTGTCGCTTATGATTTTTCAAAAAAAAAGATGAAGAAAAGTTTTGTGTCGTAAAAGTCACGAGAAAATAATAAAGATATAAGTAATCATGGTAATATCGTTACAGAGTCGGGAAAGAGTGACCTCTATTCATTCTCTGGTGGAAGGAGGCGAAATTATTATGGGAAAAGTTTATCCAACAATTTCCACTTCTAACTCCCGTGGGA
This sequence comes from Coecobrya sp. COE2, assembly GCA_027743765.1. Lineage (NCBI taxonomy): Eukaryota > Metazoa > Arthropoda > Collembola > Entomobryomorpha > Entomobryidae > Coecobrya > Coecobrya sp. COE2. The sequence continues at coordinate 12,192 of JAHZMV010000173.1, forward strand.
TATATCCGTGAGGATATATTGGGGAGATATGCAAATATAAAAGCAAACGATATTTCCTTAAGCAGTCAATGTCACTTTCCAGGAGTGTTTTCTTTTAAAAAAATTATCGGATTAGTCGGACTATTCAATGTTAGTTGTTTGGTAATCTTGAACATTATTTTAAACTGTGTTCATTCGCAAAATTTAGTTGAGCTAGCTATTTCAGGCTAAACGGGTCATTCGAGTAGCATCGATAACAAAGATCAACCCAAAATAATTTTTAGGGTACCTATATCCATATTTTTTGGCACAATTCTAATACCAATATAATCTCTGATTTTTTTCTCTGGGCAGTCCCTCTGGGACAAAACAGGGAATAACTTTAAATCGTAAAGAAAAGCAGTGCAATTTCAAATCCCGGTTTTATTCGTTTCTCCCATCTTGGAAATGATTCAACGATTCGCATGAATTTAATGACGTTCTTGAATAACGATCCGCTTGGCTTCTATTCGTCGAAGCGCATTCTTCTTGAATGAAATCGTCCATATTTGACTCAAGAAAACTCCCACAGCCCTACATTATTTATAATGAGTAGCCTTAAGCTAACCGAGACGAGAATTTTACTTATAAAATATACGTTACGTAACAAACCGGATAATATGCTTCTTCATCTTTCACCAATCATCAAAATATATACTAGCCCTGAGCTACAAGAAATTTCTTGCAAAATGTTAAACCGAAAGACTTGAGACGGAAAGCTAAGCTCATTAAAAATATGTTTAAACGCGTTTTCGCTCCGCTTTCCTGCCATATTTGCTGCTGCTGCTGCTATGTTCAAAACCCATAAAAATATTTCATTATACCGTAATAACAATATATTCCGGAGGGCCACAGCTACGGAAATGGTAATATGGGAAGTATGTGTAGGCGAAAAACAAACGAAATGAAATCCTGAGCGGCGTTGAAAATAAACAAATAAATAATTCTCAACGAGCGACTTACACGGGGAGAACGTGGTTAATGAAAATAATTTACAAGTCAAATAAAAGCTTACGGATCTCATGCAAGAATAACTTTCCTTTTTGTTTAACAGTTTACACTAAACTGTAAATAAATAAATAAATAAACATAAACAGATTCCAAAATATTATCAGCAATTCTAATTAGATTTTCTGTTGCTATCACTCTCTTTCTATCTAAGTCAAGCATTTATTTTTCTGGCTTGATGATAATTAATTGTCTGATTCTAAATCCCCATCTGGCTTTTCCGGATAACAGCGTGCCAATAACAATCTCTAAAAAATACTCAAGTGGAATAAATACGTGTTTTTGATAATGTAACGTAGTAACATGGACACGATTTGATTTATCATCACAATTTTGTTCCACATTCTAATTCCGAGACTTATGGGAGTCTAGTGGAAAATTGTGTTTATTCAAGCAGATATATTTAGTTGGGATCCACCGCCATTTCACAAGAGTCCCTGCGTGAGGGTTCCTGGAAAACAACGACAGGAAATACTGAAGTCACCAAAAAAAGGATATTGTCTTCTCAGCATACCCAGAGAATATATATGCCAGGCTGAAAATTGAAGGCGAGAAAATGTCTCTAGCAAAAACAAGAGTAACATCACAACAGAAAACAAAACAACAACGGCACCATGTGCATAAATTGCTTTTCTACCAAAAAAATCTAGAGCTCGCTACAACAATCCTTGATCTCGTTTCATCTCTCAGCGAGAGCTAAACGCCGTTGCTGTAGAAAATATATTTTTGGTAGCAGAGTTTTCGTTACTGTAACGATATAAACGTTAGTTGCATTCATTCTCGTTACCAAAATATACTACATCTTGAGAGAAAGTAATCTACCGTTTAAGAAAATAGGTTTTTACGGCAAATGTTGCAATAAGGATGACAACGTCTTTTTCCTAGAGCGACGTATGTAATTGAACAGCTCCACCTTTTTCTAATTGCGGCNAGGATGACAACGTCTTTTTCCTAGAGCGACGTATGTAATTGAACAGCTCCACCTTTTTCTAATTGCGGCAGATTAAATCCAGTTGGAAATTTATATTTTTTGTGTATATTTTTATGTCCGCTATAAAAGTATACCATTTTCTTGGGGAGCAAATTGGTGGAAAATGTAATCCACTCCTAGGACATTTAGAAAAATAGCTAGTGAGAGAGAGAGAATCTAATCTTGGCTAGAGTTGTCATTATCATGTATTTTTTATTAGCAATTCTTGTCTTGTGCAAAAATATCCTCCCAAAAAAACTGGTCCATTTAGTAGACTGATTTGGGAAAATAAAAAGGGAACGGAAATTACCTGTGAAAAAATATATAATCCGAGTTTTTCTACAAAAAATAACAGCAATGGTGATTGCAATGGAGTCCAAATATCCTCCATTTCTGATGTTTTATTTACCAGTTTGGGGCAACTTTCACGACAAATATTTTTTCCAATCTAGCCTAAGATATTCCCTGGGATATATTTTTGGAACTAGATATATTTGATTACCATTTAATGTTTTGCTTATAATATAAAAGATAACTTAAAAAAATATGTTCCTAAAAAGAATAATTTGGAAAAAAGAAAGTTCTACTTTCTCTTTTGCTTTTTTTGGATGTATTCCAGGGGAATTGTGCTTGTCACAGCAGTTTTCTTTTTTTTCTGTGTTTTTCTTCTTGTCTCAGAGAAAAAAAAAAGATTGGCAAAGAAATCTAACAAAGTTAAGTATCTGGTGTCAGCAGCAGCACTCTTTCCCTGAAAAGAAACAAGATACTCATCTGCTCTCACAAGACACAAGAGAAGACAAGAACAAAATATCCACACATGTCCTTCCACACACCTCCGGTTATCTTTTGCAAATAAACTTACACACGTTGTCAGTGTCAATCCCTTTTACACACATACCCACACACACCATAATAACTTTCAGTGCATCTGTTTTTGGGGAAAAAAACAAACGAGAGTAGTAGATTAAGAATCCTCCAGAAATCCAGAATGAATTAAGGTGTCGATTTATATAATATCTCGGGTATAAACTGCGGGAGATCATTAGCAAACAACTTTCACCAGGAAACTTTCTCTACATC
>JAHZMV010000175.1:0-19528 GCA_027743765.1 Coecobrya sp. COE2
TCCTTCAACCACATCTCTCTAAACCATGAGACTTTAAAAATAAGACTCCTACCACTCCGCATTATTTTATAGCATATAGGAAGTCAAATAGCGTGCAATGCAGTTTTATTTCGAAGATATCTATTCAGCATAAAAAATTGACATAAATCTCTATCATCGCTTTTGTGCATTTTTATGATTCTTTCCTGTGTGACAGAGGCTGTGACAGACCAACCTAACTGCTAGAGCTCCTCTGATGTAATTTTGTGAGCACAGATCAGAGATGATAGTGCTTGTTCTTGACACTTAAAATCTGCTTGATGGTGATATTCATGAGAATTGGATGAACCAGGTAGTGAGTGGTATATGGCAAAATCTCAATGGGAAGTTTATAAATTTGTTTGAGTCGTAAAGGGAAAATTAAGCCTGTATGCCACAAATCCAAGGTCGTGTTTTAATGATGATGTAACACCCAAAAAACTGTGAAGAATGTGCTTATAATCTGTATATAATTTGCTGTAATATGATAGATATTTATATTTATCTGCCATTGTCATATTGAGTATGTAGTGGCACTGGTGTGGTGTAAGGTGGTAATAAAAAGTTAAAATGACTCATTCGTCACCCACTCAGCATAATCGTTATCGTAGCCCTGCCTGTTATCTAATTCAATTGTGTCTAAGCCATAATGATAATGACATTAACTAACACTACGAGTATATGATGGCAATGTAGATACAATGAATATTTTACTATACAAGTCGCAAGAATTAGTTCCTATTCCTAATGTATCCGACCTGGAGAATTCATGAACAGAGGTATATTATTAGTGCCTTTGTGGAGCGAAATCAAATAAACTAAAGATTCAAAAGACGTTTCTCTGCTTGGGCAGAATGTAATCTTGTGTCTTGACAGATACTATGAGAAAATTTAAAAGTGAAAGAAGATTCACAACACTCCCATCTTTAATCATCTCCATAAAACAGAAAAAGTGTACGTAACACCTCCATTAAATAAGAACGGACGGTGCTGTACGTGCGTAAGGATTGTGCTATGTGAAATATAAATAAGGTATATTATATTTATTTGCGCAAGTGAAAAGTAAATTAAAGTGGGGCTAGTAGAATTGGATAACTAAAACAAGGAATCGGAAAGTGGGGAGTTAAGTTGTGTGCCATCATGGGACAAGAAAACGCCGAGTACGGGAGACCCCTGAAAATCACTGTTGTTGGAGATGGTAAGTCTCTTGCATATTTAGACTGTATGATGTACCGAAAAAATGCATACATAATATGAATCACTAACAACTTTGTGTTTTTCTACCAGGAACGGTGGGTAAAACGTGCATGTTGTGTTCGTATGCAAACAATTCATTTCCGGAGGAGTATATACCAACGGTGTACGTATCTAATCCTCGAATAAAATTATGATATACAAATTAAATATGATCACAAGTTTTGATGGTGTAATTTTGCTTTCCTGAAGATTTGACAACTTGGCAAAAAGCGTTCGGGTAGACGGGATGATGTTCTCTTTAACATTGTGGGATACCGCTGGTCAAGAGGAATACGAAAGATTAAGACCGTTAAGTTATCCAAAGGTGCTTAACAGCAAAATCAAAACTAAATTTTTCTTACGACAAAGTTTAACCCTCTTTCTCTTCTTGTTGCAGACTGACTGCTTCCTCTTATGTTTCGCCATTGACAATCCTGCGTCGTTTGCCAACGTGGAGCTAAAATGGATCCCAGAGCTTCGTCATCACTGCCCCACCGCATCCATCGTTTTAGTCGGTACAAAGAGTGACCTTAGAAGTGAAAAAAGTCCTAACGTCTGCATCTCGTTCGAGGAAGCGAAGAAAATGAAAGGGAAAATCAAGGCGAATACCTACTTGGAGTGCTCAGCAAGAACGCAGGATAATTTGCACAAAACTTTCGAAGAAGCAGTGAGAGCTGTGATGAAGCACGGAGGCAAAAGTCAAGCTCGAGTTTGCAAATTTCTATAACATTGAAATAATTTATGATTCACATAATACGTAATGATAATTAACAATAGGCTAAGTATAGTATAGGCAATAAGGTAGTTTTCATGTATGAAAACGAAATCCTGACTACATTTTATTTTAATTTAGGTAAATTAGAACACTTATTTTTTAATTGTATTCCATGTCATGTATGGTCAAGTGATCGAGCTTTAAAGGTATTGTAGATTTTACGCTGTGTAGTTGCAATTTATTTGTTGAAGTAAGTTATTTTGAACTGTAAGGGTTCTGTATGAAAGGAATAAAGCAATGATAGGAAAAGTCAATAATTGATGGATATTGATTGTTTACCCGTTAATACGTGTGTACACAAGAAATTAGCACCGAATTTCAATGCATGTTCAATCAGCACAATTTGTGGGACAGTATAAAGCCCATCGTTTCAGGGTGGACAAGCTGGCATTCGAGATTTTAAAATATAGACAAACAGACAGATATACAAGCAGGGTTTCGTCGTTACAGGCTAAAGTTTCAGAATGTCACTTCATCGATTGAAAGTGGCCACTTTTAAATTAATTGTTCCCATATTATGCTCATATTTATTTTTTCAACCCTGTACTTGTTCCCAGCAGTCTGAAACACTTCAACAGGGGCAAAGCGAGACGAGCGTAGGAAGAACATCTAAAAGTCGGTTTTGGAAATATTATTTATTTTGTGAAATTATTTGAAAGCAAAACAAAATTGAAACGTTCAATACTGTTTTTTGATAGATCTCTTTCCTTTTGTTTGGGTCACATTTCAACCCAGTCCAATGTGGCACAAACAATGAAGGCGTTTGTGTGCAAAGGTACTAAAGTGCATATTATATCATTGAATAAGGATTATATATTATAACCCTTATTCTATGCATATTATATGAAGTATCAACTTTACACAAAGTTGTTTAATCATACAATACTATTGCATAGTTGCATACCTGAGTAAAATAGCTATTAACTTTTTCAGAGGTAAATGTACCAAAAGGGGAGGGACTACGACCGGAACTTGTCAAGAGGGATTTGGTGAATGCTGCATGTGTAAGGAACTTTCCGGCTATTGATATCCAACTTAAAATGTATATAGTATAAAATTAAATAATTTGTAATGTAAATACAGTCACTGAGAAGTGTAACGTGAACAGAACCCGAATTGACGTAGACCAACTGGTGACAGTTCTTGAGTCGCCAATGACCGCTAATACTGAATGTGTATTTCGATTCAGGAAAGTAAGTAGGGAAAAGAAGACAATGAACACGGTTAGAACCAACAACCTTATAAATTAATTTCTATTTGCATAGAAATGACTTAATTTTCATTATTAACAGGAACCAAATATTTGCCAAATTCGGCTGGAATTTGAAACGTTCGAATCCGCTAGGGCTGATCCTGAAGGAAATTGTGTCACAGATAGGCTTCGCATCACAAACAGCATCACAGTCGACAGGGATTTTACAACCTGCGGAAATCTCAAAGACCAACACAGTACGCCTCATATTAAACTATTGATTCTCATATTTAATATGAAATGATATAAAAATGTACAATTTTCCAACAGTGTATCTTACATTTGGAAGTCAAGATTCCATTGAAGTGGCCCCCATCCTAAAGCTGGCCACCAGCAGGTACAAAATTATAGCAACCAGAATTCCATGCAACTCGGTAAATAGGGGTAAGTTGTATAATGTAATGTGTTGCTTCACGTATTATGTATGGACAAACTCATTAAATATTATATAGGATCATAATAACGCTTTCGTCTATCTTGGTTTGATCAGCCCCAGATTACTGCCTGCAGTACTTTACAAAGACAACTGACATGGTGAGAAGCTTTGACTTTGGAGGTCAGCAGCAGAACAACCAGAGGTACACCGTGTGTGTCAAGCCGATGGGAGCTAGCAGCGAGGTTATCTGGAGGACTTGTTCCACAGGTGCCGGAAGCAGATTTGACATTACATCAAATAATCAGCTTACCCCTCTTGTGTGCAGCACTACTGACTGGGTTCAAGTGAAAGGAGGGGACAAACTGTGTGAAGGGTTCAACGAACAGAGAAGTACGTGGAAGCCATATGAGTTGTTAGTTAATTTTGACGAGAAAGAATTCCCTCCACCACCCGTATTCTTCACCATGCCAGTGGATCCTGCCAACTGTGCTGCTGTTTGTCTAGCTAATCCATCACCGGCACTCACTTGCTTCTGCTTGGATAATCCGACTCCGACGAATCAAACTTGCCAGTGTACTGTGAACTCCCCTGGGGTTGTAGTAGATCCTGACGTAGACAACAGTGGATTTTGTCTGGAGTATAGTCAATAGCTAACGGAATCTTTCAATATCCACAAATATTTATTACTAGTTTGCGGAAGAAATAAAAGATTAATTTATTATTGTAAACAGATTTTCATGCTTTTAAGTATATAAATACTCACGAGTCGTGAGTCACGACCAGGGTAAACATATTAGCCAACTGTGCTGCTGTTTGTCTAGCTAATCCATCACCGGCACTCACTTGCTTCTGCTTGGATAATCCGACTCCGACGAATCAAACTTGCCAGTGTACTGTGAACACCCCTGGGGTTGTAGTAGATCCGGATGTAGACAACACTGGATTTTGTCTGGAGTATAGTCAATAGCTAACGGAATCTTTCAATATCCACAAATATTTATTACTAGTTTCGGGAAGAAATAAAAGATTAATTTATTATTGTAAACAGATTTTCATGCTTTTAAGTATATAAATACTCACGGCAAGGGTAAACATATTTTTGTGCCCGTACTTTCAACACATTATATCATATTTATGAGGGGCACACATCATTAACTTTTTCTTTAATAATTTAAATAATAATAGGAATTTTGTGTGGGATATAGCCATGTTTCACACTTTCCCACAGGAGTTGATGCTCAAAAACCCTTAAGATTAATGATATGATATGAGTAGTTGAGTAGCATATTTTTTGGCGGCTAGATGATGTAAAACTGTATTTGGGTGAGAAATTAACCTAGGGTTATACTATAATAAATTCTATATTCATTACATATATGCAAAAATCAAACATGTTATCAGTTTATTGAGTACGAAAAATAATCAAACTAATCAAGTATCTACATGCATATTTGTATGGAATGGTGGGTGTATTAGAGCCAGTACATATCTCCACTTTTACATACCATTCAGTATTTCACGTGTCTTGGTAATGGCATGTTTTTGAAGATTTCTTCTTCACAAGGCTCCGTGTCAATTGTTGTAGGATCCGGTTCCACAGGCTGGTTCCTGTAGTAGGACAGGAAGGGCTCTCCCAAATCCTCAAGCTCCTTCTGACTTTTGATGACACCGCGGGGAATGAATCCGATAATTGCTGGCCCATGCTTTTTAAGCAAACGTACCCTCTCAGCGTCAATAATGGCCTGTCTTCTGTCAGTTTCCTGCTGGAAGCAATCCAGAACATGTTGATCTTTTTCTTTCTCTTGTGCTCGAAGGCATCTTCTTTCCGCAATCATTAGCTCGATCTGCTTCCTGTGCTCTCTTTCTCGCTGACGTCGTTTCTGGTAGCTGAGTTGCTCCAGACGGTCATCCTCTGCAAATTTGTCCATCAGTTGTCTTCGGTACTCGTCTTCCTCCTTCCTTTCAAAGGCAAGACGCTCTTCTCTGAGACGAATGGCGTCTTCCGCCGCAGCTTTCAGTTCAGCCATTTGCCGTTGTTTCCTGGCAAGATCGTCCAGTTCCTTTTGACGGAGGTCGGCCTTCAACTCCTCTTCCAATAACTCTTGCCTCAGCTCATCGATTTCCTCTTGCTTGAACTGTTCGTGCATCATGCGTTCAATGGCACGAGCCACAATTTCTGCCTTGGCCGCTTCTTGGGCTTCTTTCGCCCTTTTGAACTCGGCCACGTCCGCCGCCTTCTGCTCTAGATATTTCAGTCGACGTCTGCAAACAAGTTGAATTAATATGAAACAATGGAAATTAATATAAACGTTATAAGAAACAAGCAACTTTACTTTTCTTCATCATCGTCACGCAGACGTTCGCGTTGTCGGTGGTCATCCCGTGACGTTAAGAAGTGATTTATTTCACTTTGATACAACTTGACTTTCTCAACTTTTTCCATCAGATCTCTGCGAAAATTCAGTTTAATTTAATTCGAAAAGAAATTTGATGGTATGCGTCTGAGTTGATGTTGAATTACATGAAATATAGACTCACTGCAGCTCTTCTTGTTTGATCCCATCAATAATCTCATCAATTATCTGCTTATCTTTGTTCATCTCATCAATTTTTGTTGCCATTTTACTGCCAACATCTTCCATCTGATTTTTCAGTTCTGATAAGTACTCTTTCTTTTTGATAAAGTCGGCCTGTAGCTTTTCGCGTTCAGCATTATCAAACTTTTCAAGCTGCTCCAGCATCATTTCATAGTTATCGTGCTCACGAACCTGCCCACAAATTTAAAAATATACATGTAAACTAATTTTTGTCATGTAATAATACTTAGTGTTATTTTAAGTTGCCCCAACCTTCTCCTCTAGCTTTAGGGCATCGCCCTCAAGGCGCTGAGCGTACAGCGTTTTCGCATAGTACGCTCTTCGAATTTGACGTTCCAATTCCCTGATTTCAGGGGCGCAGTCTTTCATTTGCTTCCTGCAAAACAATAATGTTTAAGAACTGTTAATTAACAATCAACCGCAAACATCAAATATGCAGATGAAAGCAAACAGTATAAAAGTTTTGTGGATATTACTTGAAACAGGACTCCCGAACCTCCTCATCTTTCATTTCTCGCATGGCTGCAGCAAATTTCTCCTCAGTGCAAATTTGACCTCGTCTCCGTTCCTTCTCCCGTTCTTGCTAATTAATTAGACAAACAATTTGTATTTTTATAATAATATTTGCGTTTGTACCAGAATTTTGTTTAACGTGAGAGAATGTGTAGGGAATATCGTACGCGACACAAGCAATCCTGAAATTCCTTCTCGTTCTTTTCCAACGTCATTCTCCTCATCATTTCATCCTTCTTCATGCGATACGTGCTCTTGTCCAGCCGTTTTATCAATAGCTCCAGATGCTTCCTGTCTTTCAGTTGACGGATCAATTCCTCCCGGAGGGTGCCACGCAGATCCGCCGGGTCGTGATTGTCGCATACTGCGTTCGGATTGCAAGAGATGGCTACTTGACAAGAACCAAAGTTCTGGATTGTCTGTAAAGCGTAAAAAGTATTTCAGCTAAATTATTGATGAAACAAATGAAGAAATTTCCTTGTTCAGGTAAATACATTTCATAATAATGGGTAGCATTTCAAGTATTTTGCAATGTACAGCAGGCTTCTTTGTAACTGTAATACATATTATGTTGTAGGTTAATGGTCTTTAAATATGTTTTCCCTGTTTACCGGAACGCAGTAATCAAAAAGCGTTTTCATTAATCGGTCTGAAGGGAGGATTCGACATGTTTCTGTTTGACATGTTGTATTGTAGCAAATACTCTGACGGTTTTGGTAAAGAAGTTTGCTTTATGATACAAATTAATTGCTTGTATGACTAAACTTGCAAGAGAAATGTACAAAAAATGTAGGATTCACTCCAACACGTCCAATTAATTACCCTTTACAATGTGAAATAAAAATATCGATGCATTCACCCCAATGTCACTTGACAACGTCGTGTCTAAAAGGTGTCACCCAGATGAAGGTGTCTAAAAGCGACAGGGATTCTTAGAGATTTTGTGTGCTCAAGTGCTCACCCAACACAAAATGGTGATGAATGGTCAAGAAAATGAATGTACACGGCTTGAAGATGAATGTATAGTAATTTATGCGTTCGATCGTTTTTCACACGATGAATTCCAAATCTGTTTATTTTAGTGAAGATGCTCAAAAGCTTTATAGTTTTTGCTAATTTGTAAGGTAATGAAATGTTTGGTGGTGGCTTTTATGATGCTTTTGTTACACTTTTAGTGGTACGTTTGCAATAATTGCAGAGCCACCGTTCCCTGCAAATAGGTTTGCGGATGAGTAAAAACGAGCTGCTCAACTGGCTGAATATTATTGCTTCATTTTGCAGGTACTGAAGTTAGTCGTTGCAGATGGCCATGCTTAAGAGTTCGTTATACTTATGATAAAAGACCATTTTAAAAATCAAAGTTCCCAATCATTCTTTTCCTCAAGCACTTCAAGCAAGTTCACAAGTTTAAAGAGAGCCATGAAACTCTTTCTGTATTCACTATTAATTCTTACACTCTCCGCAAGTAATTTTGTCAGTTCGGAAGTCTTAGCTTATCAGAAATGGCTTCTAAGGGATAACCCAGTGAATGGAAGTGCCGTTGGAGGAGTGTGGAGTAATCGAGCGGGAAGATGTATGAATTTTATACAATATTTGTTGTACTGAATACGTTGACAATTATATCTGCAGCACCTCAAACAAGTTTATTTTTTCTATTTTTATTTTACTCTCCCTGGCAGACCTATTCCCATTTGCAGTGGTTAACTTTCCACCCGAGCCGTGCAGCCCAACAAACACACAGCAGTTGGATGGAGTTTGTTTGTCCAAGTAAAAAAACTAACAAAAATACTGAAACATTTTAAATGAAGGGTTGATTACCAGCTTATTTATTCATACGTTTTGTCTGCAGAACACGGTGTAGGGCATCAGGCGGAGAAACGGTTGGGAGCTGTCAACAAGGAGTTGGGACATGCTGCAAATGTAAAGCACATTTTTTATGATTTTTGAAATTAACAAAATTTTAGTGCAATAAATCCTATAAAATGACGCTAAAGGTTTTTTCCTATCCAATATTTCAGTTACGAAGCAATGTTTCTCAAGTAGACGCTCAGTGACAGTTCTGGAGACGGTAGAGAATTTGATGAGTTCCAGCATTGCAGGATCATGTGAATTCGTATTTCCAAAAGTGAGTCTAACAATGCCTCACACTATTAATTATTGAGTGAGTCCGTATTATTGTTACTGCCATATTTTTGCAGCAACAAGGCATTTGCCAAGTGAGACTGGAATTTGTCAACGTGATGCTACAAGAGCCCCATATTATGGGACAAAATGCCGGCAACTGCCAATCGGAGTCGCTTACAGTTATAGGCGCTGCAAATATAAATGGACCTTTGAAAGTGTGTGGTCGTTTGACTGGCCAGCACAGTAAGATACAAGCATTTTATCTAATGGCACACTATTGCGAAATTATCTATAATGTTGTAACTGCCTTGTCCCTGTACCTTTTACCAAATAGTGATTCTTTCTTACGGGGCTACTTCCGATTTAATTAGCGTCATTGTACATTCCGAGATGCTGTCAGCAACGTACAGCATTCGAGCCACTCAGGTTCCTTGCAGTTCTCCGTACAAGGCCCCAGACGACTGCCTTCAATATTTCCACAGCACAACGAGCGCAGTGAAAAGTTTTGGATTCCCGAGGCAGCTCAACAACCAGAGATACACCGTTTGCGTTAAGCCAAACTCAGGAGGAAGCACTTTATCGGTACTAGCCCACTTAACAACAAATTAAACAAACTAAAGCTTTATAAATGTGATAGAAATATATGCATTTCAAACTAGTGGGACCGGTGCACTGACACGGATGCTGATGGCACAATGCTGACTGATCGCTTTAAAGTGAGCGAACAATCCATTCCTTGTTTAACGGATTGGATAGCAATTGACGCTGAAAAACGGTGTGGTCAACAGTTTCTCCCAATGCAGACCGGTACATAAAATTGCATAACAACATTAAAAAATCGTTTGTCTCGCATTGCCCCAAAGTACATTGAAAGGTCGTATTATTGTTTCCCCTGCAGCAATGGGAAGCCATTCCCGGATCCGGGTAAACTTTGACGAGAACGAAACGGGAAATGATGTATTTATCGTGACAATCCCTCCAAATATGCCAGATCCAAAGCAAACATGTGAAATGCAGGTAGAAATCTTGAATCCGACTTTCCCAATCATTGGACCATCCATGCGTTTATGTAACTACACCACGATAGTGAATGTGAACGTGTGCCAGTGCAAATTCAGTAACTTTCCGGACAGGACGGCTCAAGCGTTTAGACTAAAAGTTGTAAACCAAGAGCCAACGTACACCTGTCCAAAAATCGTGGGCTACACGGCCAGTCCGGAAACGCTGGGGATGGGAGGGCCGCTGGACGAGTGCACTTACTACGCCAACATCAGAATCACCGACACAGCCAACACTGGCTTCTGTCTCAGATATCAGGCCATGTAGCAACCGCCGTCTTGACACAAAAATACATTAAATCCATTATTTATTTTTTATTAAATTATTTAATAACCTTGAAATTAAATAAAAAGAACATAATATTTGTTCATTGAAACCATTGTCGTTTTTAATTGCGTTGCATTGGGCATCTGGCATAGAGTGAGCTGAACAAAGAGACAATCCGCGGCAGCCGAATTCCTTCCACCGACAGATGACGGGATCATGCACAGGATTTTAATGACAATTTGAGAGTATTTTATAGACACATACGCTGGAAATCAACAGTTTTCTTTAAAATTAGTTAAATAAGCTTGCACTAACATTTCCAAAGTTGTATTCCAAGTTAGATTAAAAATTGCCGTTTTGAGGGCTGTAAACCTGTCTGTAGTCTGTGGTAGATTTACAGTAGATGCATTAAAGTGTTTTTAAACTTACATCTTTAAACTTTCGGCAGAATCACATTTCCAGACATTTGTTCCGTGGAAGTAAGAGAAAGGCTGGCTCAAGCTGCTTCCTCTTTTGAAACTTTGCACACGGACTAGTGGAGTATTTTCAGTTTTTCGTGGAAAGAGCCACAACACAATTGTCGCCTTTCTAACCGGTTGTCCTTTCAATTTTGGAGGAGTTAATTCGTCTATTGTTCGAGAAAGCAAAGGCTCGTTTTCAACAACAAAGCGGTTAGGGATCAAGATGGGCAGTTCTGTGGATGAGAAAAAATCGGGCTCCGGAAGCTCGGAGTTTGTCCAAGTTTTCACCGCTAAAGCGAATGGGATTCATCCAGTTACCAAGTACAGGTCCAAGACTACAGGCATGGAAATCGTGCATGCGGAAATTGAAGGACCTATGGTTAACGGCTACATTGTTTTAGGTGAGCTAACATTTAAAGTATTACACTTGCTTAGTGCAACAAATACAAAGAGCCAAGTAGTGACATTATTGTTTCCTTTTGTGACTCACCCAGCTACCCGGGCTGAAGGTTATATCATGTCAAGATTTGCTAGTTGATTTATATCTGCTTCTTGATTCTCCAGTTGTTAAATAAGTGTCTTTTCTGATTATACTTTCTAGATGTCGATCATACTTGCTACACCTTGAGTACTGCGGGCAGTGAAGGCTTTTGTACCCTCCTACCTATTTATATGGACCACATATTTCACCCCATTTTATCGGTAATGTAAACTAATGTATTTAAGGATTAGTAAGTAAAGTAAATTGCTAACTACGACCACTGAAATACGAATGATCTTTGTTATGTAGGACTCTGCATTTAAAACCGAAGTTTATCACACCACCGGTGAAGGGACGGATGCCGGCGTTGTTTACTCTGAAATTCAAGCAAAGGAGAACACTAGCGCTGATAAAACGTACACTGAGCTCTCACGAATTATCTATCCTCCGGAGTCAGGCTATCATTACCAAACTGGCGGGGTTCTGAAAAATTTGCGAGAAACTTGTAACAACGTAAAGGTCAAAGACTTTCACAAAAAGTTTTACAATCCCCGCAACACTTGCATAATTGTTTGCGGCATGGTGGAACCAGATGCGTTATTTAAATCGTTGGAATCCGTCGTAGCAAAATTGGAGAAGAAGGTGATTATCGGATTTGTTATAATGTCAAAGAATATGGGAACTCGATAATTCATGATTATTTATCCTTACAGGGGATTATTGAAAATTGGACCAAACCGTGGTTGGAAGACGTTCCCGAGATCCCTTCTCCTCAAGTAAAAAACATTCAGTTTCCATCTGATGAGGAAGACGAGGCATTAGTAACCATTGGGTTTCGTGGACCATCGGCCATTTCAGAATTTGATCAGTTAGCATTCCACATTTTACCCAAAGTCGGCGTCGATGTCGTTGTCTTAATTGCTGATTTTTACGTGCTTTTTAGGGTAGCAGCCATGCGATTGTTATTTGAATACCTCACGGATAGCTCGGTAGGGCCCATCCAGCAGGATTTTGTGGAAATTGATGACTCATTAGCTGCGTCGGTAGAGTATTCTGAAATGGAAAACAGCCGAACTACATTCTACTTTGAGTTTGAAGGAGTGGAAATTGACAAAAAGGAGGATATTCCGAAACAGCTGAAGAAAACGCTGGAAAATCAGTTGAAAAATTTTGACATGGATAGGATGGGTGATGTGATCAAGAAAAATATTCAAGAGGAGTTGAGTTCAATGGAAAATTCTCCACACAGTTCTATTGCTTACGCTGTGATTGGGGACTTTTTGTACGGAAACGATGAGCAAGAGCTGGTGAGTGTCAAAACGCTTATTTTTCAAGCTATTAAGTCCGTTATTTCTTCATAAGTCCTGTCTTAGTTTGTCGTTGGTCCCTTCTAATTTGCAGTTTGAGAAGCGTATTAGTGGAACCCTGACCATTAAAAGTTTCCTCAACAAACCCAAGGAGTTTTGGCTTGGCATTATTCAGGAACGAGTTTTAAGCCAAAAGTGGGTCACTATTTACGCTGTGCCAAGTAAAAAGTATCAACAGGAGTTGGCGGAGGAAGAAGAAAAGAGAGTTAAAGGGCGCCATGAAATATTAGGACAGCCTGGATTGAACAAGTTGGCAGTAGAATTGAAGGAATCAATTGAAGCCAATTCGGTATGGTACTTCATGCAGTCAAGTTAGTCGTATTAAAATATATTATGCGAAGCAAAAAGTATTTATTATTTTTTATATTTTTAATATGATTGCAGAGAGAAGTTCCGGACAGCTTTCTAGAGAAAATTAGAGTTCCGTGCACCAAGTCGATTTACTTTCACAAAATCACCCGCTATCAAAATCCAGACTGGGCTTCTGATTTCAAAGCGAATCTGTATGTGGATGATATTAATTCAAACTTTGTTTACATTTCCGTAATGATGGACACTACTGGCCTGAGTCAGGATCACAAAAAGTACTTGCAAGTCTTCCGTGAGTATATTACAGAGTGCCCCATTTTGTCTGATGAAGGGGAACTCGTCCCTTTTGAAGAAGTAGTCGCTGCCATGAATCGAGAGATGCTCTCCTGTGGCATGGAACTTGGAATTGATTCTGGAGGTCGCTTCAAATGCGGCAGTTATTCTCACTTACTGGCTCTGGGAATGCAAATTGAGATGGACAAGGTTGAGCTAGGAATGGATTGGATTAGGAAAATCCTGTGGAAAACACAATGGAAAGGGGACAGGATCAAAGTTGTTGCCAACAAAATGGCCGGAGACGTACCTCAGCTGAAACGCAAGGGAAGTCGAATGTCACATGTGGTCATTCGAGACTTGATTTATCAATCAGACAGTAACGTGAAGGTGAGCAGTCTTGTAAGGCAACACTCCTTTCTCAAAGATCTTATTGGAAGCCTACCTAAAAATGATAAGAAAGTCAATCAAGCATTTGACGCCATTCGGAGGCTTATCACGGATCCAAACAACATTGTCGTGCACGTTTCAACTTGCCTTGCCAAGTTGAACGCCAAATTGGCTGATACTCCAACGAAAGATTTCGCCACGCTACTGAAGCGCTCCTTCTCTTTTGACGAAAGTGCACCTGGATCCAAACGCCTTGCCAATGAAGCGGACATTGCTTGGATGATTCAAGAGAAGGAGTTGAAGGCAAAGCCAAAGGGAATGGTTTTAGGCTTGGGAGCTGAGGATTCTGCTTATCTGACCCAAGCAATTCCTGGCCCACGCTCTTACTCCGATCCCGATTTGCCAGCACTATTAACAACCTTTCAGTATTTTGCTCAATCGGAGGGACCATTTTGGAGGGGGATCCGTGGAGCCGGCTTTGCGTACGACTACTACTGCTCCACTGCGGCCAACGAAGGGCTCATTTATTTCAACTTGTACCGCTGCTCAGATATAGTGGGCGCATATAGGACGGCTTTGGATATCATTAAGAGTCATCTTAGCGGGGATACGCAGTGGTCACAGGAACTGCTCACCTCAGCCAAAAGCTCTCTCATATTTGAATACGTGGAGACAGAAAAGACCCCGCTGGGATTGAGTAGCAACTCACTACATGCTTACTACAGGAACACACCAGGAAATCACACACGTGAACTCATCGACAGGATATCACAGGTCCAACTCTGTGACTTGCTTCCAATGACGGAGAAATACTTGAGGGCACTCTTTTTGGACAATTATGTATGCTCGGTATGTGTGCCCATCCGATAAAGTCAGTGCAGTCACGGAAGGTCTTAACAAGTAAGCCGTGTTCCACATATTCAAACATTTCACTGGAATACATATTCCTACCTCAATGGTATGCAATTAGCGTTTCTTTTTTAATTTATTTCTACAGGCTTGGAAGGAAATTAGAGATCATGCCCTCAATGGCCAACTCATTTTTAGCAAAATGGGAATAACTCTGGAAATTCCTTTTCTCTCTCACTGAATTGCTGAATACATACATAATTTTTGGGAAGGAAATGACTATTCTTATTCAATCTTACTGCAGTCACACTGCAATTTATTAAAATAAATATTTCTTAGTCAGCTGAAATGCAGTTTGGATATTCCCAATTTGTATAAAAATCTTGTGTATACCTTACTATGAATGATTCTTATATTTAATACAAACTATGTTCATTAATTCGGTCAATGGAAAAATAAATTTAATGTCAGTATACTTTAGATATTTTGATTATGCATTTATTTAACTGTTTCGTCTTTATTTCATAAGTAAAGGAAATTAAATTACATACAGAGACATTACAAAAACATAATTTTCACTTTCATCACAACTAACTCAAACACAAGTACAAAAACATGGACCTGGATATAGTACCCTCCAAGAAGAAATGTAAATAAAAATATTAATAATTAAATAGTATCAAAGGGTAGAGTAGTACTACACTTTATGTGGACAAGTATCAAATAGTACTCACTGAACAAATAATTAAATTCTAATTGTTCCAATAATTCTACTCGTATAACCTCTGTCTCTCTGCAGTGCATTCCAGCACACGTTCGCAAAACAAGCCAACCCTTTCCGTTAAAGTTTGATGTAGAACGCCAAAGTTTCGTGCAGTGTGGCTCCTCACTCTCAGCTCATTGACGAGTAAATTAATGTCATTGAAAGGCAGTACAGCTTCGACAGGATCATAAGCAGAAATTTTTTGGATTGAGAAGTCAAATTCCTCCTGTGGTCGCCTACCAAGTATGGCATCTATCATTTTCAGAACTAGATCTGTTCCCTCCTCCCATTGGCCAAAACGCAAGTAGCATCGGAGGAGTTGAGCGCTGTTGCGACGCTTGTATTCATCAATCAGCCACTGGGGCATTTGAATTCCATATGACAGCAACTTGAGTGTCACTTTCTGATAAAGTCCATAGTCTTTTTGTGGTGAACAGATAGTCAGATAATTTTGTAGAATGCGGAAGGCTAGTTCGAGAACGTCTGTGTTGCTGTTGGGCAGATCGGAGGTGTCGACATGCCTGATATAATCAAAGGGATCTCCACTCTTTGGCATAATATCTCTTTGAAGGTAAACACATGCCGAGGTGTAGCTCATGATTATTTCATCCACTGGCTTATTCCATGCCTGAGCAAGCTGCAAAGAGTCGTCGTAGTGGTGTTGATGTGTAAGGATTTCGATAGTTTGCTCCACTCTCGATTCGAAATCAGTTGACTTGATCGGACTTGGATTAGTGTACTCGGCTATTTTGATAAGCGCCGTGCACAGGACCAGCTCCTTGTGAACGTCTTGGTAGTTACGAACGTCAAGGGTGGTTTGACCGCTGATTAGAGGTGGGATCTCTGTGCCATCCAGACACTTTGTGGGTTCCGGCGTTTGGGGAACCACGCCTGTTTTCCGTATCACATATCGATAGTCTGTGTTCTCCACGAGTGCCAGGCACGTAAGAACGTCAAGAAGGGAATCTCGTTGAGCAACGAGACCATCTAGTCCTCTGCCACGCTCACCCAGCTGAATGACGCGAAAGTACATGGCGGAGGCAGCCTTGTGGAAATTTTGAAGGTTGATGTGGTAGAAGTAGAGGATTTGATAGACACCATCCTTTTGCAGTGGGTCTGACAGATTAGCCTGGCTCCACAAAATGTCTTCCACTTGCTCCCTCACCGTCGTTATTTTATTGAACATTTCTGCCATGTTTAGATTCATGAGAGTTTCCACATCACCCCTCTCAATGATTCTGGAAATGAACATTCGAAGGCAGGCCAACTTTTCTTTTCGTTCGCGTACACTATCGTCCGGACAATTTGGAATTTGCATGATGTACTTGTACGCACTTCTGTAGTCGTCAAGTTTAATGGCGGATTTAAACGCTAGGGAACACATCCTTGTGGCGGAGTCATCATCTGACGCGACTCTCAATCCGTCCTCGGCCAACTTTTGGATAGCTGATATTTGGTCGTATATTTGAAACAGTTTGATGACTTTGAGGAAGTAGCCAGAATATAGCTCTTGGAGAAGCTCGACTGGAGGATTTTCTATTTCGTCGAATTCCATGTATTTGATACAAAAGTACAGGTCGTCACATGCTTCACGAAAAGTGATGGAGCGGAAATAATTGAGGGCACCTTCAAAGTTATGAAGACAGAGGTGGGCTAGGCCGTGGTAAAATTTTCGGGTGGTCCCTTTGGCGCGTTGAAAGTAGGTCGTCATGTACTGAGCGTACTTGAGTAAAAGGGAATACTGGCAGGTGGCAATGAGAAACTCTTCCAGTGGGTGATCCTTTGTGGTGGGATCATTTGGCGAGATTGCTCGTCCCGCCGCTTCTGCAAATGCTAAAATGCCAGACTTTTTATTTCTGCTAACCCTGCTCCTTATGGTAAGGCCACCAAGATTTGAAATGCAGAAACTTTCTAATAGTCTCATCGGCCATTGAATATCTACAAAACTTTCATTTTTCAATTGGTCGGCGGTGAAGGCTTTGAGACTGTTGGCGACTTTGATCCCCCTGTCCTTGAGCATCGGACGACAATATTCAAAATATTCTTCTGACAATTGGAGTAGAGCAAAGTAGTGGGTGGTAGCAGCCAATGCCTCCCGTCTCTGATCCCAAGTTGACAGCATGTGAATCCCTTCCTGCTCACTGTTCTGGGAAAAGTAGCGGATGCACAGGGACTGGAGGATTATGGTGCTACGGGCAATCATGTAGCGGTGCTGGAGCAGCTGCTTTAAGATTTTGTATGCCAAATGCGCTCCCAGTCTACTTCCCATGAAATACTCAGTAACCATTGGTCCACCAGTGTCCATATCTTCAACTCCATCAGCAGCTCCTACCGCGGTAGCCAAAAGATCGCAATCTCTTTCCCAGGATATCAATAGTTCATTCACTTGTCTCAAGGCTTGGTCTCCATACTCTCCAATTTCCCTCAACTTGTTGGTAATGAGCGTGATGAAATGACGTTGATGCAAGTACAGGCTCCGAGGATCAGCTTCCGTGAGGAGGCCAGCTATATCATCACTAACAGCTTCCAGTGACACATGACTATTCTTCAGTCTTCTCTCCAGCTTTTGGCGCAATGATTCATCCATGGTGGATTCGATTATGTCCAGGAGACTCAAAGTATTTCAGCATCATGTGAAGCTGGAACATTCTGTCGTCTGTAGATAATCAAGTGATGTTGTTACATGAAAGCAAACATTTTGTGACTAATGTAAATCCTGTTGTAATTACACTAACCTTGGCCATCAATATTTTCAGAGACAGGAACACAGTGTGGAAAGTAGTATAAAGTTTCCAGAGAGTCTGTTGGCCGAAGGAAGGAGATTCGGCTCTTTTTCACCACACAAATCATTCGCGTGTTTGTCTCGAAGAATAACCCCAACGGCTTTACTGTGTGCTAAAGAGTACAAAGCAGTTAATAATACAATGCTAATTACTGTTGTCTTTAAAATTATAGTATAGAAACAAAAGGTAAAAACTTACAATATGATATTCCACGCAACTATTGTAAAACATGAGCCAATACTTTAAGCATATCTCACTAAAATCATCATCTGACAGTTCAAAGTCCGTTGTGGACGTGACCATTGCAATTTCTCTATCGACTATATTCACGGCAGTGATTTTGAGTAAATTCCAGTCTTGATCATTAATAGCGTCATCATCGTCCTTTTTGAACATGGTTAGCGCTTGAATAATAGTTGCTTTATTGAAGGAACACTTGTTGAACACGAGATCCATGTAAAATTCCTTTGGATCAATGGACTCATCAGTCATTTGTACATCTGACAGTGGTAGTGGTTCAAGTAAAGCAAGGTTAAAGCGAGGACTCAAGTTTTCTTTGAGATTGTAAGATTTCACGTCCCATTCTATCTCCTCTTCTGGATTGTTTACAAGCAGGTGGAGGTACTCAGCAGTGACTGTGAAGTCAACTAACTCCCGGTCCCTGAAGTCAATTCGAGCAGCCTCCTGCAGAATTAACTGGGATGAAGGTGAAACGCCTGCCGGAACTGCACCAAAGTTTTGTGACGTGCCACCAACTCCTTTCACAACGTTGTACACTCGGAATCCGTCGTTAGGAACGTAAATGACAAAAAATGGCAAATCATCCACACCAACTTCACTGGACTTTTTCAGCAGCATTCCAGAATCAGTGAGATTTCCGTCAGCCAAATTTCTGTTAATGTATTCCGAATGGAGAGCAGTCCAACTCATGGCTCCTTGTACATTGTTACTCATCCACAGCCTTAAATGACCATTCATTCCAAGCGTTGCCAAAAACAAGGATTTGGTTCCTCGTTCCACTTTCGAAACGAAAAAGGACAAGCCAATCACAGCTTCGGAACACGCTCCAGATCCACTACAATATAAGATTACGTGAAACGTTAACCAAATATTAAGCTGTAAAATAATAAAGATCAATTCAATTTTTTTTCACACCACACCCAATTACTTACCGAAGAATCGCAGGAGTAAACCCAGAGAAAAACCTGACAAGAATATTGGACTGATTCAAGTCAAATGATGTAAGTAATTCATCCCTGGAAGCCTTATACACTTGGATACCTCCATTTTCGTAGGAGAAGGCAAAGAAACAGTCCCCGTTGCAACGCGTTTGGAGGCATTACTGAAGACACGGGTTGATTTGGGAGAGGTGGGTAAGCAGAACTTTGAACATAGAAGCACGCGGCACTTAAGGGTGCTGGAATATCTTGAAAGCAAAGTTAGCAAAGATAAATATAAATTAGTCAACAGATTCACGCTTTAATTATCACAATGATGAAACTTAAGCTACCAACTTACTTATGGCATTTTCATGGATATTAAAACTTCGAAAGCCCATTTGAGGCTTGTTGCAAATTTGATAGAAAATCGACGGTTTGTTGTTTCCGAGAGGGGCCTTGTCAACTGACAGCTACA